>JAWZYV010015596.1:0-55293 GCA_038373885.1 Cheiracanthium punctorium
TTAAACAAAAATTATCACTCCTTTCGTACAGAAAGAATGGTTGCACCGGGCTATGCGTATTCCATGAGTTCATGGAATAAAATGTACCATAAAATAGGGCAGATGGCCCCCTAAACGCCGACATTTCAGAAACATACTGAGCTTCATTGAATTATTTTAATACCAGTGGCTTACGCAGGAGTGGGCATAGAAATCCCGGGTCGCTCACAATTTTTTATATATTTTTTAAACAATTACTTAAAAAATGTGTTTAGGTTTCCATGCTAAATATTTTTTTTAGTTCCAAATAATATTTCAAATAATAAAAATGTGTGAATTCGTTTACTTTATAAAAATATATTTTTTAAAAGGTGTATTTAAATAATTTGTTATTTATTACTCATATTTCGATTCTAGCTAAAAAAAAGAAAAAGTTAAGTTCGCAATCCTGCTTCGGAACGACCCTGAAAGAAAAAATTCTGATTGCACCACTATTTAGTACCAAAATGTTAGAAAGCCCGAAATTAGCACCCCTTACTAACATGCTTCTCTTATATGTATTGCTCCCCTACAATTATAAGAACACCTCCTTCCCCCCCCCCCGCAAAAAAAAGTTCAACTGCGCATAAGAACATGCTATACACCGGATCCTATCCTCCCATTGTACGACCCATATCAATAGAGCAGCAGATAGTATATCCATCTCCATAACTGTAACGATACATACGGATTCTTCCAAACCTCATCAAAACGATACCATCCGGCTCGGCACAAACGAATTGCAACCAGAACATACTACTACTCAAATACCGAAACTGATTTTTCCCTTCAAACAGCGAGAATCCATAATACTTCCGGTACCTAGTAACGGAACGGAACATACTATTACTCAAATACCGAAATTCATTTGCTCCCACCCGCAGTCTTGTATTCGAAGTTCGAACCTGGTCGATCCGAAATGCACACTCGAAAGTCATTTTCCCCCTTGAAACCGCGATCCGATATCCAGTAACTGCCAGTAACAAATAACAGAAGATATTAGTACTCGATTACTGGAACCTGTTTCCCCCCTAGTTCGCCTCGCCTGGCAGTCTGTATTCGAAGTTCGAAGCTGCTCGATCCGAAACCTTCGGATCGAGTAACGATATCAACCGAAAAGTAACAATTCGTTACTTCGAGTCTGAGTGATTATCCGTATCTTAGTACCGAATACATGCGGTTTGCTTCAGCTCTATCCATTACTGATAAAGTTTTTAATAGTAGCAAGTTAGTAGTTAGCCCAAATACCTTTACAATGTGTTCACAATATTAAGTAAAAATTCGAAATATTTATAATGTATTCTTAATATTGACAAGTAATTTTTAAAAATATTTTTATACCATTTTATTATTTTTCTAATGCTAATATACTCAATCCTTCACATTGTTATTATATTGGAAATAAAAACTAATATTGGTAAAAATTAGCAACATTTATCCATTATATTGTCCATGTTAATGAATTAAATTAAATATATTTAAAATGTATCCACACAGTATTGTGTGTGTATTATAAATTTCCCTCATATTGTACTAACAAATATTTTTAATGTGTCAGCATCTTAATATCACAGTAATGGTGAATTAAGACTGTTTATCTACTGTACATTATTTCAAAATTTAAAATCTGATAAATAATTTTAGGTGCATTTATATACAAATTGCTGAAAAATATATTTTAATAATTAAGTCAAATACTACTGAAAATCCTGTGATGATAAGACCACGATTATCACAGGAGCAAGGAGGGCACATGCCCCAGACACCCCATTTTAAGGGGTCCTTAAATTTTTTCAGAATATGAATTTAGTTTATTAAATTTTCATTCTAAGATACTAAATGCCTGTTTTTTTTTTCTAAAAGTTGGATGTGTATGTGGCAAAATAGATCCCGAATGGATGAGCCGATTTTAATGTAGTTTGTTTTATTTTAAAGATGGTATAATCAGAACGGTTCTTCATTGTATTTGATAATATTCACTTCATCTATTCCCCTTAAATAAAGCTTACTTTACACTTGTTCAGTTAAGACAATTCAAATAATATTGTTGACATTCAATTAATTTTGATTGCTGAATTATTTCTGTAATGTTATGGAAAAAGCCATGCTTTGAGTTGCATTTTTTTAAGACTTCATTTTTAATAAAGGTTATTTCACATATTGCATAGGAAATGTTCATAAACTTAAAATTTATCTAGCATATTTCATTTTAAATTCATTTAATCAGAACATATCTTTGCAGATTGAAAAAACATACTTAAGTGGGGGGGGGGGGGAGTGAGTTTGGCTTAGGGACGTATCTAAACCTTAAAAATTTCAAGCTGCACTTTCAAAATTACCCACGAATATGTAATTTTCTCCATTTCTTATGTTTACTTATTTCGAGGGTGGCTGAAGCCCCACCAGTCACCCTCTGGCCAAGGACGTACCCAGGAAGGGGGGTGGGGGTCTGTAACACCTCCAAAATTTCAGTTTTTATTAACAAAGCAATAATGGTGAAGTCTTTTTGTGAAAATTTCTGCCTTTTTCATCGTTTGGACCCCCTCCGAAATTTTTGGACCCTCCCAGAATTTTTTTTGGGGTATGTCCCTGCCCCTGCTCTCCTCTCCTAGGGGGGGGAGCAAGTTCCCTACCTTGAGCCCCCCCCCTTATGGGTGCCCATATCATTAATGTTATATTTTTCAAGTATTTAATATTATTCTGTGGTTTTCTGAACTTGCAGGTAGCAGAACAGATTTCATTATTTATTGACATTGTTGAGAAAGCAGACAGCATGGATTTCAGAGTTTGGGTCTTCTATTGGGTATCATTAAGGGTAAATAAATTTATGATATTGGTAAAATTTACTTAAAAATTCAAAATAATTTTAATCCTTTTTCTACTGAATTTAAATGAAATGTATCTGCAATATTGCCGCCTATATTTTGGAAGTAGTTCTGAAGTAGTTCCATTACCAATAAACTTTCAAATAGCACCTCACAGGATTGTAAAACATTGAAAACCCAAACCAGTATTTTTACATAGCATCAAGTTAATATTTAGCCCAAATGTATTTAAAATGTATCCACAATATTAGGTAAACATTGGTAATATTTCTAATGTATTCCTAATATTGACAAGTAATTAATTTTATAGTATTTTTATTTTTTCATGTTCATATACTTAATTATTCAATATTATCATTAAATTGGAAATAAATACTAATGTAAATTGTAGAAAATTAATATTTACCCATTATATTGTCAATCTTAATGAATTTAAATTAAATTTATTTAAAATGTATCCACAATATTGGGTGTATATTTCAAATATTCCTCATATATATTGCACAAGTATATATTTTTGATATGTTAGCATCTTAATATATTATTACTTGCGAATTATCACTGTTTATCTGTTACACATTATTTTTGCATTTAAAATCTGAAATAATTTTAAATGCATTCATATACAAATTTCTGAAAAATATATCTTAATAAATAAGTCAAATATTACTGAAAAATTTAATGTAATATGATTGTTCCCTGATTATCATGGGCAAGCGGGTAAATACTGTGGAAAATACAGAAAGACAATTGTCAGAGTCGGTGAAGAAACAAAATGTAAGGGGGCCCCCATTTAGACCCATACTTCTGACTCAAGCGACTTTATGTCATAATTGCTGCCTGGATTTGAGATGGGGGGGGGGGGGGGAGACTGAAGCCCTATAGCCACTCATCCCATTACCCCTCGATCTACCACCGAATCATTTGTTCTTGTGATAATGTTTAAATGTAAATTTTAACTGAAGACTCCTACCTTGGGTGGTCATTAGTTAAATATATATAAATTGATAATAAATGAATATTTATATAAATTGGTTGCTTTAGAAAACGAAACTTTTAGAATGTTTTTTTTATGTACTGAATACTCATTTTCTTGAAATATAGGAGAGTTAATAACAGCGATGACTGGGTGATTTTTCAAGAACCTTTGATAAGGGTGAATACTACTTTGGATGTCTTTAGATATAAGTATGTATTTATTTTTAATTATTTACTGTTTCAGTGTATTTTTAAATTTGGGAGTTAATTTTATATTCATATCATATGTTATAAATGTTCCTTATACACATGTCTGTGTGAATTTTATATTATTATTATTATTTGCATTGCAAAGCATCCCATTTTAGAAGAATGTATATCTTAAGCACTGAATCAGATGGGTAGTAGATTTCTCACAAAAATTGTGTTTCATTAAGTGTCTCACTGAGTAGAAACAAAATGTTTCAATCAAGTTATTATTTTTTTTTTTTTACAAGAAATAATGCAATTTCTGAACAGGTTTTAAAAGAATTCAACTATGTCAGAAATTTGAAAATTCAGAATTTCTCTTCACAAGCTGTATTTATGGCAATACAAATGGTTAATTTATAGAAGTGAAATACTCAGAGAAAAATTTATAACATATTGTATTGTCCAAAATAGAGGGAGAATTAGCCATCAGATACAGTTTCCACTTTCGTGAATTTCTCCCTAAAAATGGGATAAGACCTGCAGTTTTGTTGTTCTATAAAAGTTCATCATGCTGTCTATGAAGAAGCATTCTGAATTATACCGAGTTTTTGAGAAGCCTGTCTTTAAAGCTTGCAGAGCCAAGTGATGAATAAAATATGTTACAAGAAAAACTGATTGATTTTGGCTGTTTATCACTTTATTATCTTTTTATTTTCTAGTACTCTGAACTGGTCCTGTGGAAAACCATTGAATTTTTGTCAGTGGCATGCTGTAAAAGAGAAGAAACTATTGGCATTATAAGTGGTATTCATATTTTTGTTTTATTTGTTTATTTATTCTTTAAATGTTCTTAATTACTAGTTCAAAGTCTGCATACTTTTGATCTCTGCGGTCTAATTTTTTCAAAGCTTGTATCGCATAATTTCATAATTGTCAATAACTTTTTTTTTTTTTTTTTTTTTTTTGAGATGTTTACTTTTTTGTTTAGTTTATTTTTTTCTTATTTTCCAAATTGATTTATATGTTTTTTTTTTTTAGTTTTTTTCCCTAAAGTGATGTTACTTTGGGGCAGTTAGTGACTATGTATTAAATTTTATAAATTTCATGTAAATTGAGAAAGTTATTAGGGCTGTTCTTAAAAGAAAAAAAAGTATAACTTTTGGTAAAGTTACATCAATGAGTAAAACAATAAATATTTATACAGTAAAATTCAATGTGGTATTCTTTATTAAAGCATTTGACCCAGGCAACTCTTTAGTATATCATTTTATGTTATGCTATATTCTGTCATTTATTTAATCTCTATTATATGTAAATTTTTTATGTCAAGTTGCATATTTGACACCAAGTTAATAAATTGCTTGCAAAATCAAGTCTTATTTGCAACATTTTATGAAGTAACAATGAAATAAAGTATAAAAATCAATTTTTAGTCCCTTCAGATTAATTTTTTTACTTTGCACCCTCACTACCTCTTAAAAATATGTTGTAAGTAAAACCTTGAAACTCCTGTAACTATTATTATTATTATTATTAATGTTGTCACTGCTGTTGTTGTTTAAAATGTAAACTGTAAAATGCTACTTTCAGAGATGAGATTTAAGAATTTAGTTTAATATTCAGACCTTTTTCAATGTTTATAAAGAATTCAGTTTTTTCATTTTTTTCAAAAATTTTCTGATTTTTCAGTAAGGCAAAATTGTATATAAGTAAGATAGATTTAGTATCAATAAAAATTAAAATATTTATTGCTCTTGAAATTCATAAGTATAATTGCTCAAAAGTTGTTTGGACATTCTTTCAGACTTTTTTTCCTTTTTTGTTAATCTCATATCTGTACTTTGGTACAAACCAAATCGAAAACTAGCCTACCAGTTTTGACACCATATTACATGTACCACCATTAGTGGTAAAAACAGATGAAATATATATTTTTTAATTTTACTAATACAATATGTAAATGTAAACTTTACTTCCTTAGTAAATTCAGATTTTTTAAGCCTGCAGTATTAACAAAGTGCAATAACCTTGTCAGTGTTCACATGTTGTCATATGTATATTTGAATATTACTCAAAAATATCTTTAGTCTAGTTTTTAACTGACTTCAAGAAGATCTAGGTTATTAATTGGGGTCAGTACTCAGAGGTGTAGCAAGAATTTTCAGTGCCCGAGAACAAATTTGCATCACTTCCTGTTTACCAAAATGCGCTGGAAAAAGTTTTATATACAAATTGGTGCCTTTTGGATCCTATGCCCTGGGACAAATGTCCCCCTCTAGCTACACTTCTGAGCACTGAATCCTTGTAATTTACCAGACTGGATATGAAAAGTATTTTCAAACTTCCGTTTAATTATTTATTTCTTTTGTTTATCTTCCACATATAGATGTGATCTTTGCTAAGAATGTTGTTATTTGATGATATTTTACTTGCTGTGCATGAAAAGTTTTTATTGCAAAGTTATCACTTTATTTTTTACTCAATTTTTGATGTACCTAAAATATATTACAAGTCCTGAATATTTTCTATTTTTTAATTGATTGTAATAATTTGCAAATTTAACTCACCAATAGTAAGTAATGTGTTTAATATTTATTTTGTCACTATTAGTTTGATGTTTGTTATTACGCACAGGTTACTGTGATTCAGGGATAATTTTATTCCAAATTGCTTTGATATGGGATTTTCGCTTCAATACTGTCCCCAATTATTCTTTTTTGTGTTACCTCAGAGGATTTACCTCACAAAATAAAATTTTGTGAAGTAAATCCTACAATGTGTTTCTTACTTTTAATAAAGTATTTTGTGCTCTCAATCACTTTGCATATCAGTATATTCTAATATTAATAGAACATAGAGAACAGATTATTTTATAAAACAGTACAAGCATTTCTTATCTGTAAAATTTAAGTTTTTTTTCTTTTATTTTTTGCAGGTAAAAAAATAGATTTTTTTTTTCTGCTATATTTAGGTTTTATTGCAGTTTTTTTTCCATTTGCTTTTATGTTCAGTGGCAAAATTAAAATGTAAAAGGCAGCTTAAATTCTACATCTTTATTTTATTCATTTATTCATAATTTGTACAATTTTAACAGTAGGAACCCTGTTTCCCTTCCCTCTCTTACTCAGAAGGTTACAGTGTATGTAAATGTTACTTGAAAGTATTTATTATTACCATACATAAATATGGTAATATGAAAAATGGTAATAAGAAAGTATTTATTATTACCATTTTTCGGTATGCTTTTGTGCTGTTCCAAAATTGTATTTAACCTGCTCCTAAAGGTGTTCCAAAATGTATGTAGATTTGCAGACTTTTTATTATAAAGTTATCCTCCGATTTTAGTGAAACTATAAACAAAATGTTTTCTGAATCAAATGAAAAGATCTGCTGACTTATTCCTCTGTAAATTCATCACCTAGTTGAAAGTGTTAAGCTGTGCTTTAGTTGGAGATTTAAATTTGACACTAATCCATGTACACACAAAACTAATTTTAACTAATTTTATTTTGTATGTATTTCACATAGATCTAGTTTATGCTCTAGTATATTCTAGCTGCCAACTCTTTCTGATTTTGAGCCTTTCTTCAGTCTTATTCAAATTATGGGGAGGGGGGAGGGTACCCTTTTTTATTAGGATAGAATAGCAGTTATGTTTTAACTTTTAATTCTGTAATTACTTGTTGAAGTCATAATTTTTATCTTCCAGATGCTGTTAGAAGAATCCCTGAATGTGAAATAGTATTGAAGTACTCATATTGAATCCAGTGATTGTATTTTATATAAATGTAACAATGTAATACAATTAAACCAAATTTGTAATAATTTGTTGTGTGTTCACTGCCATTGCTTTTATAATTCATTCAAACCTGCATGAGTCTCAATAAGAGATATCTTCCACTTTTTTCAATTCGTAGGCTATTTTTTACTTCTGCAGTTCTGTAATAGTTAAAAATTTTTTTTTTAAATTTAGAACGCATCGTAAACTAAAATTTGCTAGGCTGAAGACTACTCTGAACTTGGAAGTTCCATTACTCATGTTTTTATTAAGACTTTGCTTATATATTTTTATTAACTGTTTTTTCTTTCTTTTTTTTTTGGCCCTCGTATTAATTGAACTTTGTTCTAACATACTAATGAGTTTTTCTGGCTTTACTTTCATTTATTGTTCTAAATCTGTTTTCAATAGTATAATAATTCTTGCATAAACTCTATATTAAAAGAATTTTTTTTTCAATTTGAAGTTTTTAAAAGATTAAGTAATTTGTAGCTATTTTGCTGTAAAAGTGAAATTGAAATAAATAAAATCACACTTAAAAATAAATAAAGAAATGAATGTGTATATATATTAAAAAATTAAGAAATGGCTTTTATTTTGAAGTATGTATAAATTATGTTCAGAACAGGAATTTGGTTTTTTAAGAGGTGAAAAAAAAAATCTTTTTCTGTGAATCACCACCCTCCCCCCTCACCCAGACATTATCTATGGAGGTTAATATGGTTCACCCTCATGCTCTAAACTTCAATTATTTCTTTGCGTTATGGCAAGTCTACAAGAGGGGTGTCTTCTTGGGGGGGCTGACTTGGGTGGTGAACTTTTTAAGGATTCTAACCTGTATTCTTGCTCATGCCTCTAAACCTTAAATAATGGTTTTTGGACAAGACAAAAATGTTGGGGGGATTCAACAAAATGGGCATTGTTGGGGAATTATGAAATAATTGGTTTTGATTATATTATTTATGTATTGGCCTGCACAAAAATATTTCTTTACCCCTTTTCACAAAAAAAAAGAAATCAATCAATATAAAGTAGTTTCCATTTTAGAAATATTTTATTCCTTTTTCTGGGGGGAGGGGGAAGAATAGAAAAATAGGTATTCTCTTAAATTTAGAAACATGATATGTACATTAACAGAGGTTATCAGCAGATATATTTATATTTTTGATTTACCCAACAATTAGTTTATTTATTTAATTTTTTTTTTCAATTAAAGGATAGCTATTACTCTTTTAACTTATTTTCGTGTTTCATAATTCTTGTATTTGTTCGTATAAATGACTGAAATTTAATTTCAAATAATTTCTTTTCGATAACAATTCAATCCTGTTCATTTCTTATTTATTTAAAATAAAAAAAAAGACTTGTTAATTGTAATAAATTTGAAAAGAAAGTTTGAATAAATTATGCTTAAAATAAAACCTATTTTAAAATCAAAATTATTAGTATTCTTTTGATTTTATACAAATATCTTATCATGAACTATTTTTATTCTTTTGTTAATACTGTTGTAAGTGAAAGTTATTCTGAAATGTACCATAGGTAAAAAATAAGCTTTCAGGGATTTTTTATTTCAGCAGGAGAAAAGGTAACATTGGACATATCAAATATTTCTGCACACTGTTGAGTAATGTGGATGTCCGAAACTCTTATTTCTATTCTTGTTTGATCACAGATTACCTCAAATGAAGTTATAGTACTTCAGACAAAGAAAATTCTTATAAATCTCCTGCTGATGGATTTTACATAGCTCAATGGCTATACAGATCACCTCCAAGCATTTTGAAACTTTCACTTCTATTCCTGTTACGTTTGGACTAACCAAACAAAACATAAACTGTTAACGAATTCTGTAACTAAATAGATCTAGAGGTTATGGAGGTATATTTTAGTAACCATGTGGAACTCTTGGGGGTACCTTTTAGTGATGCCATCATCTGATTATTAAAATGAAACTCTGTACTCCTTCTTAATCTGTTTAATTTCAGAATAGGCTGTTATTTTAAATACTGTATGTTTTGTGTCAACAGTCCACATTTCACTCACTGGAATGAAAGCAAGAATCTAAAAATGCATGGGGTCAGATATTACTTGTACCATTGAGCTACGTAAAATTTATTTTCCAGCTGTTATGGATCATTCTGAACATGGCAATAATCCAAGATAGCCCAGAAATAGATATCTAAGAAGTTCTGGATATGAAATAAGTATCAATTTCTGATCTTTGGATATTTTGAATATGAAATAGATAGCCATTTTTGGGATATTTGAGATCTTCTGGAAGTTTAATTATTATAACTATGCTACATATATACAGATACCTGTATATTATAGATGTTATTTACTCATTAGAGAGATCACACCTCAAATTTCTAATAGAGAAATCTATTTTATGTTGGACTTCTAATAGATATACCCAATATCCAGCTATGATGTATTAAAGATTGCCTATGGACAAACTTGGGGGGGGGGAGGTAAATGCGGCAAAAATATTTACTTGTACGATATGAAGAATATTTTCAAGGCGCTCGATATTGCAGATACATTTTAAATATATTTAATTTAAATTCAATAGCAGCAAAGTTTTATAATTTTTACAATATAAAGGTTAAATATCAACTTTCTACTTTTTACCAATACTAGCTTTATTCCCAGTGTAATATTGAGTAAATATTAACCAAAAAAATTAAAAATGGTATAAAGTAATTACTTATCCATATTGAATATATTTCCAATGTATATCAAATACTATAAATGCATTTGAAATATATCTGAGGCAAATATTAACTTTGCTACTTTGTACGAAGTTACATTTGATACATTTGACGAAGTTACAGTTGATCTTTGTTTTCAATTTTTTTTAATAATATTAAGTTAACATTAAAAAATTTATCAATTGAGGACTACTTCAAAAATATTTCCAATACAACCCTACATTAAGAATATATTTTTTTGTATGTTAAATTCAGTGGAAAAAGGTATTAGTATAGTCATACTGAAAGTATAATGTTATTTTGAGAATTTATCAGACCTAAATGCTAATTTTTACCAATATTGGAATTTTATTTACCAATATTGGAAACTGTTTATTCTCAATGTGTTCACTTACTACTTTGTAATATTATTGGTTTTTGATATCAATGTTTTCACAATATTGAGTTAATATTTAAAAGTTCATTGGTAGTGAGACTGCTTCAGAAATATTCTCAATATATAATTAATATTTCAATACACACTTCATATGTTAATTAAAATTGTACAAATAATAATAACATTTTGAGCATATATCAGGGCTAAACTCTAGTTTTTACCAATACTGGAAGTGGTCTTTACTCTCAAAGTATTCACATATATGTAAATTTTAATAATTAAAAGTAATTAGTACTTAATAATATTGGAAATATTTCTAATATACACTCAATATTATTGATAAATTTCAAATACTTTAAGATTCAATAGTATTAAAATTTGACTTCAAATGGGCAAAATATTAAATTTATAATATTGGATTTTATTTTCAATGAATTCACAAG
This sequence comes from Cheiracanthium punctorium, assembly GCA_038373885.1. NCBI lineage: Eukaryota > Metazoa > Arthropoda > Arachnida > Araneae > Cheiracanthiidae > Cheiracanthium > Cheiracanthium punctorium. The sequence goes on from JAWZYV010015596.1 coordinate 11,325, forward strand.
ATTGGATAAATATTGATGCTATATAGAAAATATCTTTTAATGTTTGCCAAATATTTAAAAAATAATAATAATCAATGTTGTTACCAGGTACATTCATATATATATATATATATATACATATATATATATATATTTATAAGGAATTATTTTAATTTCCCTAAAATAGTGATAGCCAGAAGCAAGGCATATGCAAGGAATAAATCCAGGGCCGTACCCAGACAAAAATTTCAGGCAGGGTCCAAACCGTGGAAAAGGCAGAATTTTTCACAAAAAGACGTCATTATTATTATTTTATTAACAAAAATCAATTTTTTGGGAGGGGGGAGGGTCCGGACCCCTGGATACGGTCTCGAATAATCACCCTATAAAAAGTGGCGGTCACTCTTAAAAAGGGTCATAGCTCACTCTTGATCAGAGCGCTCCACTCTTTAAGGGATGGCGTGCTGTCACCCTTTCCTTAGAGTGAGGCACTCTTTCCCGGAGTGGGTTTTTGAATTCTCACTCCTAGTCCAGAGTCAGAAATGTCACTCTTCAGAATAGTGATTTCTCACTCTATGGAGGTTGGCTGATTTTTGTCACGAAGGTAGGGTGATATATCACTCCTCAGCACTGGTTTTTCACTCTTGATTATTAAGAGAGTAACGAATCAAAATGACCGAGCTGCTTTACTTTGCCTTACGAATCTGACACTGAGTTGCTTTAAACTATGTAGATACACATAAAAGCATTAAAATAAAAATGTTAATTTTAATGAATAGATAAAATGATTAGACTTATCTCAGAAACTTTAGACGAACTCAGTAATCCCCTAATAGATTAGTAATTCTTGTGTTTGATATCACCATAGTTCAGCATATTAGTAAAACTGGCGTTACTAACTCTTGTAAAATCTGATCTTTCGTATGCCTCGCACCGGCCATCGACACTTGCGTAAATTGATTGTAAAAAGATTCTCATTGGTTCAAAATTCAACAAGATATATTGTTAATTCAAAAAGGCATTTTGTTAAATAGATTTGTTTTCTTAATTGGTTGAATCAAGCTTCTGTCAAATAACCTAAGCAAAACTACCAAACTGTTTAACCCAATAAATTTTGTTAAATTCAACAAAACTCTTTTTTTTCGTGTTGGGACATAACTAACCATGTTTTAGAATAATAATGACCTCATAAGTTAAACACAGCAGTTTTGTTATATTCAAAGCCGAAAATGGTTAGTTATATTCAGTAAAGGTCGACAGCTATGTATTTAAGTAAAATCGTATGTTACGTTTGAAAAACAAATAATAACAATGATGATTAATTTAGTTATAAATGGAGTTATTCATCGTGGGCACGCTTGTTATATAATGTGTATGCATTAAACATAGATGTATCTTATAAAACAGCGAGAAAATGTCAATAAAATATTTCAAAAGCAATTTTGGCATGTATCTCTTTTTTCACAATAAGGGGTGCTCCCCGTCCGTATGTATAAACTTTGTACTAGAGCAATATATAATGTATAAATTCACTTTTACTTAGACCACGACAACAAAATACACTGTGTGAGTCATATTTGTTTAAATCGCAGATGATTTAATTCCCTGTATTCCCAAGTTCATTGCCAAATCGTTTCTATGGAAATAAAAGAACATTTTGTCGATGTCGATTAACTTGATGTCGGAATATGATGAAACTGTCGTAATTCATGCTGGAATAGCTCTGTCATATGTTATTGCACTATATAAGAAGCAATAGTAATAAAATTTTAAGTAACTTCTAAAATAATTTACTGAGATGTGTTTTTTCTATTCACTAAATTCCAACATTGTTTTGCACATATATTTTGATGACTTTATACAGAATCACCGTTTTTTTTTTTTTTCTTAACACTGAAAGTGTTAAAAAATGTGCTAAAAACATAAACGTAGTTTGACCAAAAATATGATGGAAGGGATGCAGTTCTCAAGAGATGTTGTAAGAGTCAAGAGATTTTAAGAGAAGGCTTTTCTCTCATAAGTGAAGTTTTTGAAAACCATGCTTTAGAAAAAGGGTTTGAAAAAATGTTCAAAGGGTAGCTTTTTATTGACATTCATCTAACCCTTGTTCCCAATAACTATGCCTACACTAAAAAAAAATTATTTTAACATCTAGTAAGAACATCATAATTATTGAAATGAACTTTCATATATTTTAAGGCATTGGGAAAATAATTTTTAAAAGAGAAAGGTTAGATATTTATTTAAAACCTTACATATTTGTTTCAGTCTCTCAGCTGATGGAGAATGCGATTATTTTATCTAAATAATTTAAACTTTAAAAAGTAAAAAGTAAAAAATAAGAATATTAGTCTTTTCAATTTCAAAATAATAAAAATAAGTAATGTAATTTCTGTTATTAAGTTATTAAAGTTATTAACTTATTGTTATTAAATTTACAAACACATTCTTATTGTTCTATATTTTTTGCCAAAGCACTTTGCATGCTCCGTTTTATTTTGATCGTTTTACACTCAACTATTTTATCTGTATAAACAATTGTATTTGTAATATTACTTTTTTTATTTTTAAAGATCGTCTTAAAAATCTTACAAATCCTGATTGATGCTTACAGCCACGTACTATTGAATAAAAATTGGTTGAATAATATTAAAGTAAAAAGTGGTTATTTGGTTAAGGCGAAGGTACACAAGGGCTATCTGCGATGGGGGGGGGGATTCTTTGTGCGGAGGATTTTATACGGGGTTCTAGCATGCTTTCATGTTACATCTGGGCAAAAAAGTACCTAACTCCAGACCGCTGGATCTACAGACGCGTGAGAGGCTAGAACCCTGGACTAAGTAAAATTTTAAAGAAATCCACTAGGTTTAGGGTTATCTATCTAAATTAAAACAGTTTAGACTCTGCATAACATTTTGCATTTCAGATTCATGAAATATTTTTTATTACTTCACATTGATAGTTAGAATCAGTATTTATTATTAAATAAAACTACCAAGTGTTATAAAGAAGAGTACTTTTAATATTTTTAGCAGTAAATCAGTGAAGAGGAAGTACTTTCGTTAAATTAATCTAGGGACGTTGTTAGGGAATGGTTAGAGAATAGACGAGACAAAACTTTGCGGCTGTTTTACATAATTTTATTAGAATGAATACTTATTAACTATAAAACATAAATTTGAAAGACTTCCATAGCAGCCAACTGCTCTGGTACATAATCAACCACTTTTCTATAACAGGATTTTTCGGCTTAGATTACAGTAAAATTTTTGAGTTAGACAGGCGAGGTGGTTACTAGTTTGAAAAAGTTTTATAAAAATATACTCTTTAGAAAAGGTGGTTAATTATATTCCGGAGAAGTTGGCAGCTATGGACTTCATCGGATGAATTTTGAAATCTAGTATCACATAAAATCATTCACTATTTTAACGTGGGTGTCATAAAAATGAAAAATATTAACTAAATTTAAGCGAGAATTACTACACTGATAATGGTAAGTTATTTTTCACTCTGATGATGGTAAGTAATACTTACCGAAACCGGTCTGCGAGTTTAACACTTATTGGTGCTTACTAACGTTGTTTCTTATGCATAATTATTTTGCGCCAAGATACGAATTTCACATAATTTAGAATTCCATCATCAAGCATCTCTATTAACCGAAATTTGTAAATTTTACTCAGAATAAACGTGCTAAGCTTCAATAAAACATTTCTTACGCTAGCTGGAATTAGAAATGAATAAACTGCAAGCACGATTTTGAAGGCTAATTTGTTTAAAATGTCACGCACAGTTTTAAACAAATAGCGTCGACATGACTTGATGACAGCGACAAACAAGATCTTTCCCATTTCCCAGGGATTGCTCACACCTGAGTCAGTTTTTGAATGGGCGTCGAATTTTTTTTTCCCTTGGTGGAAAGTTTCTAGGTGTAAAAACACGCGCAGAGTAATACAAAGTTAAATTGAATCTCTTAAGTGTAATTTCTTAATAGCCAAATTTACAGGAGTGTTAATTTTAAATCGCAGTACTCAATGGGAAGTTTTGGATTTGTTATGAATGGAGTGTAGTGTTCATGAAGAAATATAGGGCATCATGTGAACCTAATTGCTGTTAGCGGTTTTTTTTTTAAATTTCAATATCAATGAGATCTTTTCAAATATTACTCCTCGTAGTAGTTGCCATTTAGATACGTGGAAATTCTATAGGGGACTGAATTATATATAGCAGGAGAAGTCTCACAGAAAATTTCCGGAAACGACTGTTCATCAGAGGCGTGTTCACATTTCTTTTCAAAGAGGTCAGAGAAAGAGATTTATCGAAAAGGGCACTTTTTGTTGAGAAAAAAGGCACTTTCTGCTGAGAAAAAGAGCAGTTTTCCCGACAACCCCCTGGATTGTTTTTCTGTACAGCTTGTGTTCTTTAAAAAGGACATTTCGCTTATCTCCTACTATGTATTTCTCCCTGCAATGTATATTATGCATAAGATTGTAGAACAAATGACTTAGTACAAAATATATCTAAGTTTTACGTATCCTATGGTTTCTTATCCCCTTCCCGGTCTGTATGATTTCGTCCCCCCACCCCAATTGACAGTGATTTGAAATTGTTATATTAAACTTTCTGCTCTGTTCTTCCGTAGCAATAGGGAGCAGAAGAAAAATCAATTGATTGAATTAAGTGTTCATGAGGGTGTTGAGAGTGGAGTAACATATTTGGTATTAAAAAACTAACAGAACTACTCCCTACCTTGAAAAATAACAATACATTTTTGTGTTACAATTTGATCAGTAAATGCTTGAATCATCAGAGTCAAGACCGCTTATGTTTTCTCTCGGTGAAGACCAAGGCGCTATCACTGAAGAAATTAGCGTAGGGTGTATCAGAACTAAAGAAATAGGAGCAGGGCGCAACGCCCTTTTAAAAACGCCAAATATGAATACTGCATCAGGCTTTTCTTTCACCATCACGATTTACCTAATGAAAAGAATATGACTGTACTGCTCTGTGGACCGTACCGTTCAGTAATAGCCATTTCATCCAATTTCATCTGAGCTTCAAAACTGAAAATGTTCGAATTCTGTCTCCAATCCATCTGCAAATTAGCATATATGTCAAAAGTCCATTAAAGCTTAAATAGTGTGATATACGCATTTGTAGCTCTCTGGTTCTGTATGCAACTCTATAGGCATTGTCCTTAAGAAATAAATTCAAATATAATGGATATTTTGATAATTTATCGCACTCATGTCACTTGTTCCGTCTGGGGAGGTCTTCTAGGTTTGCAGCTGTCGTTTCATATAGAAACATTGGACAGTTTCCTATGAAAGCCCTCCAGTTATGTTCTGCCTTCCCTAAGATATAAATAAAAAAGGGGAAAGCTCATGGACATGAAAGTAAATTTCCAGGTTCACTCGTTCCAATAGTCACAGAAACTACTTTAATGCATTGGCATACTCTTCAAAAGAAGAAAAAGAGTCAAGAGACATTGTTTGTTGTAGATGAACTACGTTTCCTCCGAGAAGACTACGAGTAAAGAGTGCCATAAACCCTGAAGTATATTTCAGTGGCATCTTACTGCCGAGAAGCGGCCTATGATAAGCTTGATATTCAAAAAACTACCTGAAGAAGAGCAGAGCTCGAAGCTAAACTGAATTCCAGTTGTTCATTGTACAATTGGAAATGTGGGGTTTTGCAAGCACCCTAGCCGACATCTCCTACATAGAGAAAGCCTAACAACTGAAGCATTGACGACACCACAAGGCATGGTCACAATTTTATTTTCACAAAGTAAAACTATTTGAAATGTCTGGTGAATGCTAGAAACATTAGAAAATATCTTAAATCATACATTAAAGTTAAAACACCTTTATCATACAAAATTATTCATTATGATCTATTTCCTTATCATATTATCTAATTAGTCATGGTTAAAAACTGTCATTTGTCGTAAAATTAAATGTTTTATCCCACATTTTTAAAATTTTACTATGCGTCAGTAAATTCACCAGAAATTTTTAACAGTTTTATTTTGTGAAAATAAAATTTATGACTGAAGGCCTAGCGATGACGTCAAAGCTTGGTGATGTAGCAGTTGGTAGGCTTTCTTTATCTAGGAGGTCTTGCCCTAGACCTGTAGGTCCGTCATCAATTTATCTACACTCATGACGCATGCAAAAGAGGTTACAGAACAACATTCCTACAGCATCTCTAAAGGAAAAGCTAAATATATGCATCTACTCAGCATATATCTCTATATGTTTGCATTTGTACACTATATATTTTCTTACCATTACACTGAAATGAGTCACTTTTATATTAGTTTCACGGTAGTTTTTCAAAGTACAATTATTTTAAGTCTTAAATATTTTTTTCTTGTTCAATCAGAACATTTGATTTCAAAATTGTTTTCCTATGAAAATAAGTAAAATGAAGTTTTTTGGTAAATATTTTTTTATCTCCACTATTTAATATCATGAAATATGCATACTAGCATAAGCGTTTTTCTAACAAACATACGTCACTGAATTATTTAAATTTCAATATTTTAGGTTAATTATCATACCTCTCAGTAAGGGACACCCACGGGACCAGACATTTTGTCCCTTAAATAGAGGTGTCCCTTATTCAGAGGGTGCATATTAAAAAATGTCACTTAATTGGAAATCTAGGTTGTGTTTAAATAAATAGCATAGCCTCAGTAATTTTAGTAAAGCTGGGTTTCACATTAACTTTGAAGTTGCTTTAGTGCATGACCTACTTAGTTTTTGCTTATGCTAAATTTTTGATTTAAGTCTCGCAAGCTAAGCTTTTCAGCATCTTCTGAATGGATTACACCAACCTTTCTTTGAATGTTATTTCTTTTCTCTTTGATGCTGATACCATACTGGATAATAGACGTGTATATAAAACTATGACTCAAGCACAAAATTCAGGAAAAAAAAAACGGCGGTGCTCAAAAGATGAAAAAAGCAGAATTTCGCACAAAAATGCTTGATTTATTCACATCCAATTAACAAAAGTCCAAAATTTCAGGGAAGGGGCCAAGCCCCCAGGGCACCCTCCCCCATAACTTCTTCCCTGACAAAACTGTACTCCCCTTATGCCAGTGACGTGCATTCCGCCCAAGCAACCCAAGCAAGAAGGCAGACTATGGGTAAGGCAGAATATGGGTTTCGGACTGGTGTCTCTGATTGGCTAATTCTCTGATGAAGTCATGTTTCTATAGCAACACCCCTTCAGCAGACATTGCAGATGGGTTGATCTCACGGCAGAGAAATGAAGAGTCAGAAAGAAAATATACTTGTTCATCCACTTGACATTTATCTTTGTGTTAAGAAATTATGAATAAATAAGGTAGATGGTATTTTCGTTCAATTTGTGATAGAAAGCAAAATTTAAAATAGCAAAATACAATAATAGCCTTATTTTCAGTTGCCCAAGCACTGCTTGGGTTGCTTGGGCGGAATGCACGTCACTGCCTTATGCTCTCCAATCTTAGCAAGAACTGATAATGATTGAATGCCCTGCAACTTGCTAACAGTTTTCTTCCACTGCTGGATTTCGATCGTGTACAATCTTTTGATTGCAGCCCAACTTGCTGCTTTTTCCAGTATATTATCCCCTTTTTCTCTGCTATACTAATAAGCAGTTTTTAAAAGAAAGAGATTAAAGCAGCGTTCCTCAACCGGTGGGGCACGCCCCCCAAGGGGGCCGCAGAGCGTTTGCAGGGGGGCGCGAGAAAAACCAAAGAGCAAGTAGTGATGCATGTTTTTGAAAATCATGTTATTTATTCTCATTTTTACTCAAAAGTATATTCATTTTCGCTTAAAATGTTCATTCAAACTTTACTGATAACATTACTTTGCAAAAAATTCGACTAAATGTTCATTATTAAAAATTAAAAAACTGATTCTATGCTGAAAAATGTGAGGGCGGGTTGGGCGTGCCACCGTAAGTTAGCCTTTGTTGGGGGGGGGGGGGGGGCGCAAAGTTAAAAGGTTGAGAACCGCTGGATTAAAGGCTAAATTCCTTCAGCAGAAGTTGAAAAGAGAGTTCTCATTCATATTTTCCAGTACTTTTTCATCATTTATTTGCCAGGAGAGGACAGCTCGCGTCACTGAATGTGTCGCTTAGAGCTACATAAACGTCCTTCCTGGAATTTCCCGCCACAATTTGGAACCTCATCAGAAGGTGAAGGACTTCTGAATATTGGCACCCCTCGGAAACTGCTTGCGACCGCCGAGAGGACTTTCGGAACCACGGATTTAACGTGCACGTACACCGCATGTACACGGTGGTGTTTAGTGGTACCCGTTATCGAACCCACAACCTTCCGGTTACGAGTACAACGCCTTAACCACTGGGCTACCACGGCCCACTTTCTCATCATTGAGAATTTTTACAAAATCTGGGGCTAGGGTTAGTTTTTAATGAACTAAAATGGCTTCTTATGGTTGCCCACTTATTAACATGACGCCTGACCGATAGTGACCCCCTTTAGAGAGAAGAGCAGTAGTGAATTTCAGTGATATGGCTACTTAGCACAAAAATGTTGTGCACTTTTGCCACTAAAAGTAGGAAAATTTTCCGTGGGGGTTTCATCTAAAATTTTCATTTTATTGTTCTCTTGTCACAAAACTATGTTTCACTTACCACAAACTTGCCTTTCAAACTTTTTTACGTAGTCCCTTAAATAGTGTCCCATGTTCAGAGGTAAATACATTAAGGTAACTATCCAAAGGGACTGGGACTAACAGAACTGCCCCTTAAATACAGGCATCCCTTATTCGGAGGTGTCCCTTACAGGAGGTTTCACTGTATCTAAATAACGTTACATATGTTCACTAGTTGTACATACAAACGTTTCAAGATCTAATAAGACAACAATATTCTAAAAATTTCGTACCAAAAGTCTTAAAAGAACCATGACCCAAATTCTTAAAAGCGGGTTTTCGGTTATAATAGAGCTACAATCTTCAGAAAATGAAACACTTTCTCCTACGTTAGTAGACACTTTTTTCATCTCCACATTCTTGTAACATACCTGAGGAAAGATAAAAAAGAAGAGGTCGTACCTTCGAAATACCGTAAACAAGCCAAAAAATGTATTCGCATTTGTTCCAGTTTGTAATTATGCTATTTTCAGTGCCTCATAATTAATACTCAGGTGTAACGAATGTGAGGAACGCAGAGGTTTGTTTAACAAGTTGGAAGCGAAGAAAAAAAATTGGTTTAAAAAAAGCTCCGATGCAATATTTACGGTCTCCGTGTCCGGCCATTTGCTAAATTTAACTCTCGAGTTGCCGAGTTTAGATTCCTCTTTCTATTTACATTTTCGCGCAAATTTTTTAAAGCTTCCGGAAGTGGCAACCACGCTACGTAGTTCGTTTTTGGCGTGCCTTTCTTTACATAACATCTTAAGGTACTCAATGAATGAGTGCGACCAAACCATAATGTCAGTTTCTTCTTTTTAAAAGGGGATAACATTCTCTAAGCCAGTTCATTCCAGAGTTGGGGCGTAAATATTGTGAAAGTCAGTGCTTATACGGAAATACTTATTTTAATCTCGAATTCTGGTAATGAATTGTTCTCTTTGATTGGATGGCAAGAGAAACACGAACTAATGCTTAGTTATATTTAAACTCGTATCCAGGGGTGGTCTTAGGGTACAGGGGTGCCCTGCTGCAAACGTAAAAAAGGCGCCCCCTTTTATACATTTTTCAAGCTTTTGAGTTCGAAATGGCGCCCCGATGCGCGATGCTTACCTTGTTTACCGTGTCGGGCCGCCCCTTCTCATATCATGGATATTGTATGACGCAATATATTCGACATCATGTTTATGCAGTCGGGCCATAAAGGTGTGTTCATACAGTAGTTTTTCCACGTCTTCTGAGTTCTAATGATCTAGCCAGATTATGATAAAGCACTATTGAGAATTTGGATGAATATGAAGACCGATTTTTTTTAACCCTTTAACGCGCAGTGTCCCCGCTCTGGGAACACCAAAATCTGACGTTTTGACTGTCACGAAGAATAGATTGGATTTCTATGAAAATAGTTGCGGGTGGCATAGCTCCACGAGAATCCTTTACTTTTTAGCACGTCATTTCCCGTAAAAAAATTGTCACGATTATTTTTAACAGCACTAACATCTGCTGAAAAATGGAAGAATGCGAGAACAGCTGGATAGATTGCCCAATGCTGAAAAAAGTGCAGCCGTTGCCATCGCTCGACTTAACTACCAGCAAGATGGCGGACGATCGAAACGTTCACGCGATGACACGTTCCGATCGTCGCCATTTGCTGGTAGTTAAGTCGAGCGATGGCAACGGCTGCCCTTTTTTCAGCATCGGGAAAGGGTTGCGCCTCAAAGGGTTAAACATGTCTTTAGAAACTTCACCTTCATAGAAGTACTCAGGGGTTTATAGTGCTGCAGGAGGGCCTTTGCTTCCCCCCCCTCCCGTATACGTCCCAGAAACTAAATTATAGTTTGATTAATGCAGCGGGTTGTTTGTTTGTCCCGTAATTTGAAATTTTCCACACAAAGCTTCATTGCTGAACTCTTTACAGTTTTATACAATAAACCAATTAAAAAACTCATTGAAATTAACAACAAAATATATAGTTTAACAAACAATTCGACTAAGTTATCAATAAATTCAGTCAGTAATTTTCTATAGTGATTTTTTTTTCAAAAGTCATAAATGAAGCTTCCCCCCACCGCCTTAGACTGTCACCCACTCACTGCTATTCTCTCGCCTTAACCTTGAAAGGTATTCTGTAAAATTGCATTTTCTACTAGCTGAAGTACCCGTCTTTCACGGGTTAATATGTAATGGGGGTTTACCAAAAGCGTGAGTTTTCATTTTCAACATAGGAGTATAAAGTATGGAATTAACATACTGGCAGAAGTACAGAAAGCAAAGTTATCCCTGTGTACTATTAAAAAATTACAAGTTAGAAGGTAACACATTGCTGAGTCACGCATTGTATATTTTGAAATTAACATTTTCTTTTAGTGGAGTGAGCTTTTAACGTCAAGAGGTTACTTAAAGCTGCAGAAGATTATGCTAGTAAGGAATATTAAATTGAAAAAAGAATACATGAAAGACGCTTTTTAATAGCAAGCAGTCTATACTTAACACTGCAGCGTTTGATTACATTATATTTAGATGATTTTACTGGATGTGTCAAACCTCAAAAAGAATTCAAATTTGTAGAAAATTCAAAGTCTGTAGTTTAAATTCACTAGCTGCTTACTATTTTACAAAACTAGAAGAAAAAGCCCGTTGTGGAGGCAATTACAACGGGCGCTAGAAAAAACATTTGACGAAAATATGTCTACTCAATATGTTTAATCTTCGTCCACCTAAAATAAATAACTTCATATTCAATTTTTATGATATACCCAAATCGAATTTCATGCTCTTCTGGAACTGAGCAGAAACTTTTCGCATTCGAAAGATTTCGTTTTGTGTACTCTCATCCCCTCTTATATTAATGCTTCTGCAGACGATTATTTTAATGAAAAAAAATTAAACTGTGTTACCTTGAAAAACTATTTGCAACGAATTGGAATCCCAATTGTGTGGCGTTGTTTTCACTTGAAAAAGGTAATTTGTCACGCAAATGATTCACTTATTTTACTCTCGAAAATAAAATGGAGCTGAAAAGAGCAAAAAATCGCTTTAAAATGAGGGAACGGGTGGATTTTCAGATTTTTAAAATAGCACAGCTTGTTTTCTATATTTTTATACATGATTCTGAAAATTTTCAACCGGATTGTACAAACGGTGTGGATTTTATTATAGTTTTGGACAATAGCTTTTTTAATCTGTTTGTATTTATGACGGTAAAAGTTTTGTTTTGAAGTGGTCAGACCTTAATTGTTAGAGAGTGAGTGAGTCAGGGATCAGCGTAACTATATAGTAGGATTTCATTTCATACTCTTTGTCATTTTCATGTAGTAGTCAGACAAAATTTCTTCAAAATCATTTCTTTTTTTTACTCGAAAGAATTCAAACACTATTCTTTTTAACTCTTACCTCTTCTTCTGAAACTGTTCTGTTGTTTCATTGACTGTTTTAATGTTACGTTTTAATGTTAACATATGTCACATGTTTTAATGTTACGCCTCCAAAAAATTGTACAGTTTTAATGAAATCTAAAAAAACCAATAAAATATAAAAGACTTGGTTTGTTTAACTTTAACGGCCAACTATTATGTTACATCCAGACACCTTTAGGTGATGCTCCTTCACCCCTCCCCCGAAAAAAGATGGGTTAAATTCACTTTTTGCATTTCTTTTATTTATTAAAATTGTTTGAAAAAAAATTTACATTTTTTCTTTTGCTCGTTAGGCGAATTTTATTCTGTTCTCTTAAGCCATTTTCGAGGAATGCGAGATCAAACATTTACGTGATTTTTCACAATGTATGAATTATTTAAACAATTTTGACATCTATAGTTTAAATTAACATGCTGCAATTTTCACAAAGTCACAAAACTTGTAAAACATCAATGAACACACATTGAAACATTTGGCGCCTATAGTTTATGTGACCCCCCTATGATGATGCTAAATTTTATTTCATTCGCTTCAACAGTTTATCCGGGACGCGCAAACAAATACTAATACATTTTGAATAGATTTTAGAAAAATTTCAAATTGCGGCTCAAAATTTTGAAAATAAATAGATAAATAAACAAATAAACACCACTAATAATAATCTGTACACTAGTTTCACCCTTCCCCGACCATCTCGACATTTACTCTTCACCGTAAGCGTTCCGTATCGTTTGTTGGCAGTTTTGCCACTCTTAAAAAGAAAACTGTATCATACTATCAGCACACTATCAAACTATATCATGTTTCAAATGAGTTTTCATCAGGAACACAAATAACACTCGAACGCAAAACTATAATTATCTCCTGAACAACTCAACTCATCGTCATGTAATTACCAAACAAGAATCAAAATGTTTTGTTACTTCATTGGAAATTTCATTTATTGCAAAAATTTAGCGGTATTCATACAGTTACTATTCAGTCCGTATTAAAACTTTATAGCCAGACTGAGTATTGCATAAATTTTGGAAGATTCAAAAATTTTAATGCTTAGAACTTTATTTGACAAAGATAGCAAAAGTGTTCGGAAACGGAAGACTGAAATATCTCCTGATTCTTATTTCTTTTCCCGATTGAATGAATTGAAAACTGTCCTTTCCGATGAATGTAATGAAAGCAAATATACAAGAACATATTAGATTTAGAAAATCATACAGCTTAGTTGCAGCAACTAATACGCTACTGATGACGCAACAACACGTGCAACTCAGTTGCCACGATTATCAAAATTTTGAATAAAACTAAAATAGCTTGGAGTTAATTAATCTCGAGCTAGATAAAAGAATCATATTTTTACTAGCGTTAAGAAACGCATTTTTATTATCTTTAACAATGTACAATTGCCTCAATCAGTGATTCATTAAAAAAAGATGGAACAGAGAACATAGGTAAACTAAATATTTTTTCCTTGATCATGTAATTACGCACCCAGCGGTCAAGTTACATAATTTATTTCTGTTCAGCAAACAAAATTTTTCTTTTCCCCCTTAATAAGCAGTGGTACTACAATGTTGCAAAATATTTTCGGTAACCCTGGTAAGCTTCGTTCATATTCATGTTATTTTTTATTTCCTGTAGTCAATCCCTAATGGAGGCAATTGTACATTATGAAAGATAAATCATTAGACATATGCTAATACCCATAAAAACTATTCTTTAAATGCAGCATCGTAAAGCATATTTTACTGTAAATAACCCTTTAAAAAATCTCACGTAGCACTTATTTCACCCATTTGTGTAAAATGATAGTATAACTTATTTCCACATATTTTAAAGCAGTGTATGATTCATAGAACTCGCGTGGCGCTCTGGGCTTATATGTGGCCGAGACAATGTTTTTATCGATCGTTTTTATGTAGAAATTATTCCTCTTTTTTTAGTTGTTCTGACAATGAAGGTTTGCAATACTCAACAAAGTAATAGATTTAGGGTGAGCTAGCTGAGTGAGAAAGGTTCAATATTAGATTTTTACAAGCCAATTTATTCTCAATCAGGAACATCCGAATAAAAACTCATCGAAAATTTGAATTTTATAAATTATCAAACGTCGCAGAAAGAGGACTTGATTTTGTGAAACGGAAACACATTTCAATCTTAACATGTTAAAAAAAAGTATATGCAAGGGGGCTGCTTTCACGTTTTCTTCTTTAAACATAGCACAAGTCAGTATTCTATTCCATTTTTTAAATCCTACATTTAAAAAGAAATTTAAAAAGTCGAATATAGAAGCATCACGAAAATTGCAAAATGCAATTTTTACTTCAGTAAATTATAAATACATTCAAAATTAAAGTAACAGCATTATAAATATATTTAAATTAAAGTGTGCACAACATCATTTATTACAAATGTAAAGTTATGTGAAATACTCAATTTGTAAACTGATTATATTTCCTTGCTTTGTTGAAAAATATTGTAAAATAAGCCAATTGTCGAATACAATTTTGTGTTCTTTATGTATATTAAAATAAATTAGGAATAACATTTCATTGCAACTAAGCAAGTAATAAAATATGTGTATTATGTCGACAATCTCTGTATTAAAGATACCCTCAATTTCTTAAAATATAAAAAGTAATGTATAATAAGGGGATATATTGAACCAGTATTGGAAATTGGTTCAAAATATCATTCTGTGTATACAACAGAACATTTGAAATAAAAGGTTTAGGTATTCTACATCTAAGAAATGTGATGTTTTTATTTTATCTTATAATCTCTTTATAAGGTTTTAAAGATATTGAAAATTTAGAGTTGGGGCCAAATAGGAATAAATTAGTTACCCATAAATTTTGCTTCAAAAGAAACCTCCGATGGTTTTTTAACACATTGGACCTAAATACAGCAAAATGAAGAGTGCCTCTAGCGGGAAAACATTTTTGCTTTAACTTCTAAGGAGAAAATAAGGAAGTTATTAAATCAAGGCTAATAGTCAAGAACGATAAGATGAGTGATAAAGCCGCCGTGCATTTTCATCTTGTGTTCGCATCTTCAAAATTAATTAAATAAATAAGTAAAACAATAGATTGTAGCAAAACAAAAAAAAGAGAGAAAGAGTGAAAATTAGAGAGCTGAGTTTAAAAGCTGTATTTCCCCCGACTGGCAGTAAAAACCCAGAAAAACAATGAATGTATATAGAATGATAAATTAAATCTGAAATAAAAAGATATCCATGAAATTGGGGATATTCTCTATCAAAGGTAAGTTAAATCAGTCGAAAACGGATATACGAGGTGGTTCAAAAAGTAAGGTAACAAGTCTTTACACCAAACATTTATTCACAAAATCCAAGAGATAAACAAACATAGCAAGGCATTTGGTACAAATTATTTTTCAACAGAGCCTCCATGGGGCATCAAAGCATTTCATTCATCTTTATACCAATCTATGGAAGCTGGCGCTATCGGTTTTGAAATAAAGTCATGGCAGGTGCTTCTTCTACGCCCCAAAGACATGCAAATCGCTGGGTGCGAATTCCGGCCTGTAGAGAGGATGTCCCAATTACGTTCCATCGTAAGTGCTGTAGCCAACCAAGTGGCACTTAGCGGACATCTAGTGGCATTTGATAGCCGTGATCGTCTGTTGTACCTAGACATGGAATTTCATTCGCTCGCGGAAGATGCTCTCATGTGAGACCTCTTGTTACCTTACTTTTTGAACCATCTACTCAGTGGCGCACACAAGGGGGGGTCCAGGGGTCTGGAACCCCCCCCCCCAATCGGCTTAGATTTTTTTTCGATTGATTATTACCCTATATCTATAGTAAATAAAATGATTCCAAAAAAGGTAGCAATAGTTTCAGTTCTAATAAATAAAAAAAGAAATTTTTTTCTCGTTTTCCTCAACTTTTCAAAAACGAACTGAAAGCGAACATAAAACGCCATCTTGTTCTCATAACTGAACAACTATTACTTTCCTTCCTATTGTACTGTGTAGTGTATTCTTAGGGAACTGGATGGGACGAGTTTTGATGAATTCCATCTAATGAAAACGAGTTCTTTCATCACTGATTTTTGTCAATCTGGAACATCCCTAAAAGTTGGACCCCCCCAAACTGTAAAAGTTGGACCCCCCCAAACTGTAAAAGTTGGACCCCCCAAATTGTAAAAGTTGGACCCCCCCCAAACTTTTAAAGTTGGACCCCCCCCAAACTGTAAAAGTTGGACCCCCACCAGCCAAAAATCCTGTGTGCGCGCCTGCATCTACTGTATATATATATATATTTTTCGAATATTTAATATCCTTTAGCATATTTGTTTGGAAAGACAGACCACCTCATCATCGTCATAACGACCACATTTGTTGCGAAATGAGAAATTTGTTTACAAAGGAATGGCGGCTACCAGGACTCGGGTTCTTATCTCGGCTGACCTAAGACTACTGTGTACATGCGGCGAACGTGCACGTTAAATCTCTGACCCTTATGTTCTCTCGATGATCCGGTCGGTTGCGGATCGCAAAATAACCCCATTCTGGTGATGTTCTAAATTGTCGAATCTTCTAAGGAGTAAGTAGCTATAAACCCTAGGGCATTTAGGATTTATTTGGAATGATTTTATTCATAATTAAAATGTAAATGCGAAATATTGAATATTATTTTTGAACATATAGTTGTTTATTATATTATACCGTTATTTATTATAATAGTTCAACGCTTTATATGAGATTTTCTTAACGAACTTTAATTCCGATACAAAAATTAAACTTGATTTCATCGTTTGAGACATTCTGAACATACTAAAAAAGTGCACCATTTAATTTTTCTTTATAAATAACAGTAATTACTCGTTTAAATACAGATTAAGTTTCGTGGGCACTTCAGTATATTTCATTTTCAGGAGAAGCAAAAATTTAGAAATGCCTATCAAAAAGTGTAACATGCAAATTTATATTTGTTAGTACTACGTTGTTGTACTACATAAGTTTGTACTACATGATACATAAAAGTAGGTACTCTGGATATTTCTATAACATTCAAGTTTTTATTGATGCATAAGAAGTCTGACTTTTTTAACTGTGTATAATTGAAAAAAACAGAAGAAGTTCAAAACAATTTTTGAACGAAACGCGTATCCTCTTTCCTTTTACTTCTTATGTGTGTTTTTTACAAAGTTTTGTAATTACTTTAACTGTGTATAATGTTTGAAATGTATGTTTAAAAAATTTTATTCTTAAAGAAAGCTTTCTATTAAAAAAATTCGTATACTATAATAATGCGTTATAAAGGAACTTTACTATAAGGAAGTTTAAAAACATGTGTTGTAATTGAAACTTTTTACAAAATGTTTATAATAAAATTAATTTATTGTCACTTAAAGCTCTGACTAGACATAGTATTCTAGTATATAGTATTATTATCTAGTATATAGTATAGTTATTCGGATATATAGTATCTAGTATATAGTATTATTGTCCTCTTAAAGCTATAGCTTCATTCGTGTGCCACTCTTAAATAGTAGTCGTATAGTAGTAGACAGGGATTGTTTTGTCAGCGGCAGTAAAGAACTCAGTGATTTGCACAATTTTGACTATAAACCTTTTATATAGTATTGTTAACGGCATATTCAAATTTATTATTAAATCAAAACGTACTTAAGGAAGTTGGGACAAACTAGCAAAAGGAAGTTCCATATAATTTTCAACTATGATGTAAAGTGCATAGAACCTCTTTTACACGCTTAAACCAAACGAGCGAAATTCGATCAGTCGGAGCGATTTTTGGCCCAGTTTTCAAAAGTGAGCTTCTCCTTCAGGAGCGTTTTTCTATCACAAGAGTGGAGCGAAATGTAACGATAAGCAAGGAGGGGAGTTCTCAGAAAAAAGAGGAAGCGAGGAGAGGAATTCTCAGAAAAAGACTACTTAAAGAGCACTTTCGCGGAAATACCAGTTATGTTTCCATGGAAACTAATCGCTCCGCAATGTATCGTTTTTTTTTTTTTTTCGCTCTTTGGGTTTAAACGTGTATTTATTTATTTTTCAAGTTTGAGTTGTGCAAGTGGCACGCAAGTTGAAAAACCTTCCTCTAACAATCAAAACAAATATTTTCTTTTTTAATTAATCCTATCTTTGCCATTATGCTTGGACTTCATATCGGGACATGCCCAATAACCAGAACTTTAAATCATCTTTTTTTTTATCGACGAAGTATTTTAAATGCACAAAAAAAGGCTGCATTCCAATATATATAATATTTAAAGTTTTCTCTTTTCATTTATGTATTATTTAAACACTTTAACAGATTAAAATGTTTTATCAATTCAGTTAATTTAAAATCATATTTAAAATCAACATCAATACCAAGTGCTACTACCCTTCGAAGACTTAATCTGAATCTTTTAAGATGTTGAACCAAAGCTAAGCAATCTTTCTTTTTTTGTTTACTTGGATAATTGTAAATAAACACGAAACGATTTGTTGCTAATAATTTTGCTTGTGTTTATGCATGCGACATTCTTTGAATCGGGCGCGGCGCCAAAAATGTGGTGATTTCAAGTTCAAAGCATTTTGGACAAGTTTCTGTTAGGAGTAGCAAAATACTTAAGTAAAATATATAGAGATAAACAGACTTGTTTTGATATCACGGGTACCGTATATCATTTTGTAAGTTATGTTAGATCGTTGTTGGCAAAACAATGTGGGAGATTTTGCAAAAATGCTATAATTTGGTAGATTCATTGATTCTTGATTATAGAGTCTAATTGACTTTCGGCTTATTATTTCATCATGTAAACTATGCGATCGACCTAATAAAATACTTTTAATTTAATGTTTACAATCTCAAAATATTTCAGAAAGTTTCTTCTAAGTGTAGATAACTATTCAAATACTTTTTTGATTGCTGGTACTACATAAATGTTCTTTTAGGGTACGGGTTGCTGCAGAAAATGAAAGACTTTTCGTAAAACTGCAATAATTGTGTAGATTGTCAATTTTTTGCGATATAATCTGTAACGCATGTAATTTTCAGCGTTTTAAATTACTTCATCTACATGCATCACATAATGATGTGATAATTGAACTTTTTTTTGAGCATTTTAGAACATATTGAACGAACATTTCAGAAATTTTTCGGATACTTATGGGAAAACTTTTCAAGCAAATGGTTTGTAAATAAATAAAATCATTCATCATGAGCACTGTTTTACATTCAGTTTAGTATTTTCCATATCTCAAATATTTTTGTCCTTACCACTCCTCTTACGGTCAACATTTTGCTTAAGAGACTAGAATTACATAGATTTTGCAACTTTTCCAAATTGTAAAATAAGAAAAACCCTTTTGTAATTTCATGATCGTTCTCGAGCTCTTTATCAGACATCACGATGGAATTTCTGAGCTTGAAATCAGTTCTTGAGCAGATAATTTTTATCAAGGTATGCCTCTGTGACTCACATTTGAATTCTTTCTTATCTTTAATGACAGAAAAGAATTTTAAGAGATTCTTTTCGTTGCTTTATACGCACAAAGCTTTTTATATGATAGATAAACATGGGTGATGTGTGATTTTGAAGTGGCTCTTCCCTATTGCCCAGATAATGGAAAGTTTATACTTTTTTTTGTAAATAATCAATGTTCTCTGTCACTGTTTGAAAAGTACGATCTATCATTTTCAAAACACTTATTATTTGAGTTGATTACTCTTTGTACTATTTATTTACGTTTCCTTCTTTAGGATAAGATGGCAGAAAATTATTTTTAGCTGCGTTTAGTACCGTGTGGTTGTAACGTCCTTGAATCTTGCAATTCTAATATAATTTTGCGAATTGATTTTAATTCTGCTTTCGTAAAAAAGAGACTAGAAAAATCTGAATTATTACAAAATTTCACTACGTAAATTATGCCATAAAAATCAAAGCTTATCAAATATCGTCGTTATATTTTCAAAGCAAATGATTCCAATTTTAATTTATTACACTCGTATAAACGTTTTCCTGTAATCCTCTGGGAAAACCTTTTCAGCTTAAGTTAAGCTTGCTTCCTTTTCAGTTCAGCTCTCGTGTAACTATACATCACACATTTTCTGTGATATATTGCAGAAAAATCCCTGTCATTTCCAAAACACGTCGAAAATAATGAGTAACAAAATGGCTGTATAGCATGACAAAACATCACAAAACATCACAGAAGGGAATTTTAACGAAGCTCGCAATTTGAAGTAGCTTGGCAACATTTCTTTCCCTTTCTTATTTTTTAACTAGATAGGTATTATATGATTATCTTTTTAAGAATCTTACTGTAAATTGTTCAAAAGTGTTATTCGGAAAGGTTCTTTTATTATTTTCTCCTAACATGGTTTTGCAGTTACGTTCAAGTAATACACACGAAGGCTGTATTTTTTTTCTCAATTTTGATTTAAATTTCGTCTTGTTGAAATACATCTTTAATGTTCTGAACTTATTGAAACACTTATGCATAATAAACTGATTATAAGAAATTTTTGCCGATAAAATACTTGATCTGAAGCACCAATACATGCATTCAATTAGTGATTGGTAAAATGAATAAACGATGTTCACAATACATTTACTGAAACACAAATTTTCCAGACCATTAGGTAAGTATATAATTTTATCACATACGTACTAAGTCTTTTGATAACTAAGCAATAACATTCAACAAAACTTTATTTTACAAGACGGTTAGGCAAATATACAAAACTATCACTTGCTTAGTGCAAGATTTTTAGATAAATGTGCAAACATTTATCCAATCAATGTAATACGTATTAAAAGTTTTGTATATTTGCCTAACATTCTCACAGTAAAATCGTGGTGTAAATACACTATCTGGCCAAAAGTATCCGGACACCCCCTAAAAAAATGGTTTTGAGGGGTGACGCAAATTTGATGCGTAATCGAAAGATATTAAAGTGTTAGTAGTGGTTTGTCCGGTTGTATGTATGCGATTGTGAAGCAATGAATAAGTCAAAAGAGCTTAGTGAGTTCGATCGTGGCAGTATAGTGGGATGCCACTTTTGTGGGAAATCAGTTCGTGAGATTGCAGACATTCTATAGAAGCCTAAATCCACTGTAAGTGATGTAATTGTGAAGTGCAAACGTCGAGGCAGGGAAACTGCAGAAAAACGGAGTAGTAGAGCGAAAAAACTTAGTGAACGGAGCCACAGAACTCTGAAAAGGGTAGTGGAAAACAATCGCAAGTCCTCGTTGGTAGAATTTTCTCAGGAGTTCCAAAGTTCATCAGATGCTAGTATTAGCAGCAGGACTCTTCGTCGAGAGTTAAACAACTTGGGATTCCGTGGTCGTGCAGCCGCTCATAAGCCGAACATCACTCCACAGAATGCGAAGCATCGATTGCAATGGTGCAGAGATCACCGTCATTGGACTGTGGACGTGTGGAAAACTGTTTTTTGGAGTGATGAATCTTGCTTCACAGTCGGGCTCTCGGAGGGACGCGTCTGAGTTTGGCGGATGCCCGGCGAACGTTTTTTGCGTGACTGAATTGTGCCGACTGTTAAGTTTCGTGGTGGCGGTATAATGGTGGTGGACGTTTCTTGTGGTTGAGCCTGGGTCCGTTAGTTCCTGTGGTTGGAAACATGAACTCTGCGATGTAGTAGGACATTCTGGACAATACTGCACTCCCAACTCAGTGGCAATATTACGGGGAAGGCCCATTTCCCTTCCAGCAGGATAACTGCTCCATTCACACATCGAGGCTTGCACAGACGTGGTTTGACGAAATGAGCGTTCAAAAACTGGACTGGCCTTCTCAGATTCCCGATCTTAATCCCACAGAACACCTTTGGGACGAATTAGAGCGCATATTACGTAGCCAGACAAATCCACCATCCTCACTGCAAGCACTCACTTCAGCTGTGATGGACGCCTGGAAGTCAATTCCTACGGTCACCTGTCAAAAACTGGTGCGAAGTCTTCCCAGAGGTGTGCAGGCTGTCATCGATGCAAAAGGGGGACTACCATCATATTAAATATGTGCCTCAGGATGCTCCAAGTCCATACCACTGGGTGTCCGGATACTTTTGGCCAGATAGTGTATGTTATTCATATTTCAAAAGTTCAATGTTTAAAGATTTTCACGTGTTTAGCAAGAGGCGGACTCGTTTTAATATTTTTGTCCTATTTTGTTCTAGTTAAAGATATATATATATATATATATATATACACTGCTCAAAACAATTAAAGGATATTGTAAGTTTTATATAAAAGAAAGATATAAGCGAATTTTTTTTTTTGCCGAAAATGGAAGAAGAGAATCACAAATGCACATTTTTCTGATTTTCAAGCTGTGGAGTATTCTAATTTTGAGTTAGACGTCAAAAACGTCGCTTCAACGGCAGCGAATGAAATTGGACTTTCAACTGAATAAAAGATAATGAAGACAAGAATGATCGGCATTCAGTGACTGCTTTGTTTCGATGAGTACGATGTCTCAGCGAAGTCATTCAACCGATTCACAAGCTTGGAGAATTGTCGGTAGGTTAGAAGGAGGCCAAACTCAAGCCGAAGTAGCGCAAGCCATTGGAGTGTCACAAAGTGTAATTTCCAGCATGTGGAACCGGTTTTGGCGACTGGAAGTGCAGGCCGAAGACCAGGGGAAGGTCGTAGACGGGCAACAACGCCCAATGAAGAACGTTATTTAGTGTTAACGGCTCGGAGACACGGGAATATGAAGGCTACTCTTCTCCAACAACACCTTCGCTCGGCTACTGGCACCAAGGTTTCAACTCAGACTGTCCGAAACCGGCTCCATGGTGTAGGTCTGTATGCTCGCCGACCGGTGGTATGTGTTAGACTAACATCAGGGCATCGTCGCGACCGCAGGGAGTGGGCAGCAGAGCATGTGAACTGGAGAAGAAATGAATGGAGCAATGTTCTTTTTTCTGACGAGTCCCGTTTTTCAGTTCATCCTGATAATAGGCGTATTTTCATCTGGAGGGACCGTGGCAGTAGAAATAATCCTGCGTTCGTGCACGAAAGTGTCAGCTTTAGCGATGGGGGAGTGTTGGTGTATGGTGGCATCTCCGTTGACGGGCGCACAGACCTCTACATCATTCGAGATGGACCTCTGACTGGTCGCCGATATAGGGATGAGATCCTCAGACCTATTGTAGTCCCTTACGCTGCAGCAATCGGAGATGGCTTCATTTTAATGGACGATAACTGCAGGCCACATCGTGCTAACCTGGTGGAGGATTTCCTGTTCGAGGAAGGAATCGTACGAATGGAATGGCCAGCGTGTTCTCCAGACATGAATCCAATAGAGCACGTTTGGGACGCTCTAGGAAGACGAGTTGCTGGCCGCCAACCACTCCCACAAACTCTCCAAGAACTGGAAAGAGCTCTTCTGGAAGAGTGGGACAGAGTACCCCAACTCGTGATTAATAGCCTCATTGACTCCATACCTCAAAGGTGTTCAACGTTGCTGTCCGTCCGTGGAAAACATACCCCTACTAAAAATGATTTCCTTTGAAGAAAACACCTTTTCTTATTCTTTTATTCTCATATGCACAAATTATGTTTTTTTCCTTTTCTACACAAATGCGCAATAAAATGCATTTTTTTCTGCCAAACATGTGTAATTTATTCTCGTATAACCTACTACGTCTGTCGACCATGTATCAATCAGCTAAAATGATTCCCAGCCACAAGATCCACCTAAAACCGCAATATCCTTTAATTGTTTTGAGCAGTGTATATATATATATATATATATATATATATATATATATATATATATATATATATATAAATGATACAGAAAATTTAGTAAAACATGAAGTTTGAAAAATGTCATTTTAGGTATAGCAGACATGAATATGTTAAATGACTTAGTCAAAGAATAGCGATTGTTATTCATAAAATTACAAGTTGATTTTTAGATATGCTTAGAAGTACTTTTTTTTAATTTGCTAATGAAAATAAATTAGCAAAATGTGCAAGTTTATAAGTTCTGAAGAAAAGTAGAGTTTTATCAAAATAAAACATTTTTTATTAGCAATATGATATATGAATAACTGGCAAATAAAACCCAGCTGTATTTCTACTAAAACGCTTGAACTACGCTAATACAGTTCTAAAAATATAATTGCACTTTTCCGCAGTTTTAATTTAAATTTTTTAATACTAACCGCATTTTTGTTAAATTTTTTCTTAAGAAAATTCAGAGCATATGTTTTGTCCATTTATATTAAAATGCAGGTCAATTTCCATATTATCAAGAGTCAGCTCCAGTGGCGTAGCCACGGGGGGGGGTTAGAAACGCCCCCCATTAGTACTTTTTTTTGTCATTCACTATGCATTTTCTTAACTCTCTAATTACACACGCGTACACACATATATATATGAGTTGTGGTAGTCGTACACCCCCCCCCATGAAACATTTCTCGCTACGCCATTGGTTAACTCCTCTCTGAAACAGATTTTCTTCGGGAATTCACAAGAATAAAATTCCGTAAATACACGGAAATAATGCTGGTGCCAGGCTTGTGCCAGCACACTTTCCGGACTTTCAAGATATTTCTCTTTTGCAGAGAATGCATGCGACGTCGTGAACTAGAATACGAGTGGAATTTGTCCCACTAAGCGCTTATTTTATGCAGTTGTAAAACGTGTAATTACTGTAATGCATTTCTTGCTTGTTTGTTTGTTTTTGCATTCTGAGAAAACTCAAGTCAACTGCCATTACTCCCGGGAATTCAACTTAAACTATTTATTGAAAGATCCTTAGATTCAAACTGATAAAAAAATGACACTTTTCAAAAGTTTTCCCGCGTTTGGCAAGACGGGAATTCATTTTAGTATTCTCATACTATTGGGTTGCTTGGAAAATAATAATAATCGTTTTTCCCAACAGAGGAATTAATTGTATTTTTCCACTGCCAAATTCACACTTAAGCCGCACAATCATTACATGTTTCGATAGCTGATATATAGCAAGCTTGCTTCCGAAGAAAGTTCGATTGATTCTGAGAAGTAGTTTTTGGTTGGTACGCTTTCAAATATGGAAACTGAAAAGCGGCATTTTCGACATGTTTTGCCTTTTCTCTGTCGAAAAGATAAAAATACTGTTTAAGAAAAAAGAAAAAAAAAACTATCCGATGTGTATGGAGAAGATGTATTCAGAGAACGCCAGTGCCAAAACTGGTTTTCGAAAGTTTGTCCCGGGAGTTTTGAAGTCGAAGACACACCACGTTCTGGAAGGCTAATTGAAGCTGATGAAGACACAATAAAGACATTAATTGATGACACCCTGCGAATAAAAACTCGTGAGATCGCTGAAAATTTAAATTCATCGAATTCGACCATTCATGATCATTTGGAACGTTTCAAAGCTAGACACATGGGTTCCTCACGTTCCGAAAAAACGAAATCCTTTTCAGAACAACCCAAAATTTGTTATTATTCAGAAAAATACAAAAATGAGTCTGGAAAACTAGAATTAGAGTAAGAGTTTTTTTTTTTATAAACATTACGAAAATCTTTATTTTAAAATGTGCCAAATTCTCCCATTTATGGCATTAAATTGTATTGTTGTGGTACGAATTTATGGTATCACTTATTACGGAGTCATGTTGTTATCATTTATGATATGAATTGTATAGTGTAATGGTATAAATTTATGGTATCACTCATTATGGCATCACATAGTTTTTATTTATTGTATGAATGGTATAATACAAGGGGTTCCAACAAGACATGTCCCAACACACTCTGCACAACCAAATTCTTCACTTGGAGTACATAAAAATTTTCCAAAGAACTAAACCGCTACGAGGCCCACTTACTACAAAATGTAACTTAGTCCCTCCCCATCAGGCTACTTTTATTTTTGTGGACACAGATTGATGCAATGTCAATAGTCAGCCATCACACGGCGATGCATGCATGCATCGACAAGCACGGTGGCCATTTTGGACATCATTTTATGTAAACATACCTGTGTTCATGCTGCCAAGATTTTTTTTATCCAAGATTTTTTTGTACAGTTCATTGGAAATATTTTATGTACTTCAAGCGAAGAATTTGACTGTGCAGCGTTTGTTAGTTCTTGTTTTGGACACCCTGTATATGTTTTAATGAACAAATTTTGATATGAAATGTAACCATTCTCCTGAAAATGATCTTAGTTTAACTTGATAGAAAGCAATATATTCAACCCAGACCACACCTTTTATTGCTTAAACGTTATTGATCGAGGATATTCTCGAGCACGACTAGTACTGCTGCCAACTATTGCATAAATTTTCCCTAGAGACAAACTGAAATCCACGCTATTTCCTTTAAAATCTCCTAATTTTTAATTGAAACGGAAAATTATTCATATGAGAATTCATTGTTTGGGGAAAAAAAAAAAAAAAAACACCAAGAACTGAAAGATTTTAATGCCGTTCACTGAAAAGGATTATTTTTTGTGTTATGATAGAATTAAATTCTTAAATATAATTTCAAAATAATTACATTTATTAAGACTGCAGTTTGAAGGAGCCGAGTGATTTTTGAGCAAGGCATAAAATAAACTAATTATATCATGACTTGATTTTTTTTTTTTAGAATCTCTTTTCAAAAGCTCTATCATGTGCACTATAATAGACGATAAAATTCAACCACTTTTGAAATTTTCTGAAAAAAAAGCACCCATAAATGTTCAATATTTTTTTAAGTACGTTGAGTTCAAGAATATCTTGCATTGCATTTTTATGCTTGAGATTTCGTTTTAAAACTTTTTCTTTCTTCCCGAGAACGGGCACTTAGCCATCAGAAAGCTCCGGTATTCTGGCCATTTTATTATGGAAACACCCAAATAATGACCAGCATTATGTCCTATGAAGAGACGTGCGAATTAACAGCCAATCAAAAGTCGGCAGTCGAACCCGAACCCGTTATTCACAGGGAGTGGTGCACTGATCACCGTACAATCTGGGCGGAAGTTTCATAACTAGCATTAGTTAATCGTTTATTGCAGCATTCTCTCTCTCTCTCTCTTTTAGAGGTGTGGCGGATATCCGTATCCGTATTCATTGATATTCTAAGGGGAAAAAAAGATCCTTGTCCGGATCCGTCAGAGCGAAAAACATTATTCGGATCCGCGTTTTCTTAAGCGGATCTTCCACGGATCTTCTGTTACCTTTTCAAGACAAGTCAAGATTTGAAAAAAATCTGGAGTGAGTCCACTCGACTTTCCAAACACTTGACCTTTACGAAGCTTTTAAATAAATTTTATTCAATTCAATCAAATGCTTTGTTCACGCTAGTGTTTTTTAAATAATCTGCATATATAAACCGCAATGTATAAGAATACTTTTGTAGCCCTGTATGTCCTACACACACCAAGATCTATACAGTATCTGGGACAGTGACCTGTAATATGCGTACCTAATTTGAGTTTAATTAAATGCACCACATAAACATGAACGCATTTAAATAATTTGCCTTCCATAAGCCGTCATGTATAAGAAATCTTTCTTGTAGTCCTGTACAAAAACTATAAGCACCCAATATACACCCCAAAATCGGTACTGGTTCTGTTACGGTGATCAGCTAATAATATACATACGCAATTTCAGCTTATTCGAATTGATCATTTAGACACAAGAGCACTTTAAATGATTTACTCTCATAGAAGATGTATAAGAATTCTTTTTTTTGCAACCCTACTAACAAACTATTAGTTCTACACTCACCAAAATCTAAATGTACGTCATATGTCCGTGAACTATAATATACGTATCGAATTTGCGATCAATCGAATGCACCCCTTAGAAGCTAGCGCACTTTCAGTGATTTGCCTCCACAGGCCATAATGTATAAGAATTCCTTTTGTAGCCCTGCAAAAAATATTAAACATCCCATAACACACGAAAATCAATACCGATTGTACGATGGTGATCGACAAAAATATTATACCAAATTTGAGCTAAATCAAATGCACCGTTTACTAGCTTCCGTGCTCACTCACCTATATACGCATACCACACACACACACTACATACGCATATTCATACATGAATCACAGTAAAAATTGCATAAATGAATTCCGACTACCTTAAAACGTATAAAAATACATTAAAATCTCGTAGACGAATTTTTTCATGATTATAATGATTCCCTTACATAGTACATATTCGGAAAGTAAAAGTCAAATTATTCTATTATTAATACTTTTATGTAATACATAGTATACTATACTCCATAGCCCATGTTGGGAAAGTAAAATTATTCTGTTATTAATGTTTTTTTTCTAATTAACCATAAATTTTATTATTTAAAATTTAAAAATTATTGTTTATTATTTTTAAGTGATTCTTCTAATTTAGCACAAATCCCACGCTTATATTAGTATTAGTAATTTAAATCTACTAGTGTGCATTTTTTTATTGGCGTTACTTGATAAGCTTTTTGGATAATTCTACTTGAAGTTTCATCCCACCCCCTCCTCATCGCTCCACCACCACCAAAAGGCTCTCATCTCTTTTTCTTGCTATAGAAAGTTTAACTTTCGGAAAGGAAAGATAAAATTTTTCTTAGGAGGGCTTAACCCCCCTCCTAGTTCTGGCAATGATATTTACACATGTAATTATAGATGATTTTTACTTTCCGAACTTGTACCATGTAAAGAAAATATTGAAATCATTAAAAAATTCGACTATGAGAGTTTTTCGAATGTAAGTTTACAAGTGGTTGACATAGTCGTATTTATGTACCAAACTTGTATAATTATTTCGAACTACTAGAGTCTTAATAAGATATAACAGGATATTCTGATTTAAAAACCTACTTGATTTGGTAGTAGCGATTCGATATTTTAAATCCTATTAAGATTTCTTTAGATGTGATTTTAACTAGTTAAATATTTTTTAAACCATGCATTGCACAGTAGCTGAAAGTTATTATTGGGGCAGAATATTTCATCCTCTGTGCATGAAATTATCGCTTTAAGATGATTTATTCTTCAAAATAATTTCCAAACAAAAAAGATCCGTATCCGGGGATATAGGAAACAAATGATCCGTTTTCATATCCGTATACGCGAATCTAAAAAAGGAGTTATCCGTTCCGTATCCGCGGATCTAACTTTTTAATGATCCGGCACATCTCTACTCTTTCCCTCTCCCACTCTCTGTGTGTGTATATATATATATATATATATATATATACACATTCATAGAGAGATGTTAAAAGTATCTAGTGCAAGTTATTCAATATATTTCGGCTTATATGTATAATTACCGACAGCTGTTCAGTTTTTCATGATGATGGTGGAAGCACATACTGTATATTCATTTGTACACGTATTTTCGTACACGGTATACACGATTGAAACAAGAATGCTGTTTTGAACGATTAACTAATGCTAGCTATGAAACTTCCGCCCAGATTAACGCACCACTTAATACGAATATGGCTCCATCAGTGGCCGAGTGCATTTGCGCGCTCAACTGGGAGACGGAAGGTGCCCGGTTCAAACCTAGGTCAAGTCTGTCGACCTAGCCGTTCGAAGTTTTCCGTAGTTTTCTTCCGAAACTTACCGTAAATACCAGTTAGGGCTCCTCAGAAAGTCCACCACGGACTACACCCCCTCGGCCTAGATCCCTCACGTAGTTAATTGGTCGTAATCGCACATTTCATTTCATTCATTTCCCTAAGAATATTGATTCGGTTTCGACTCCCGACTTCTGCTTGCCGCCATAATAAAATGGCGAATACACCGCCCCTTGCTAGTGGCAAGTGCCAACACCTCCTAGATGTAGAAAGCCTTACAATTGAAGCTTTGACGTCATCACAGTTGTATCTTCAAAAAGTAAAACAATTTAAATTTTCTGATGGATGCTACAAATATTAGAAAATATCTTAAATTAAAGATAAAAATTTAAATACTTTTCTGATAGAAAATAACTCATTGCGATCTACTTCTGTATCTCTCTATTCTAAAAAAAAGTAAAGGCCGCTGCCGATGGCACTGTCAAAGCTTGTTGAACTATCTCCTCCTAAACCGTGGGGATTTGAGTTTCGACTAAGGTGCCCACAGATTCGAAAAATTCCGAGGAACCTGCTAAGCTGACTTAAATTTCAAAAATAGAATTATTTTAGAGGATATTAATAAAAAAACTGAAGAAATAAACATAATGGTTGCCAGATTTGGCATAAAATCATTCATTCCTTTGCAACAAAGCGTTTCCAAGTATCTAGAATCGCGTGAAATTTACAAACATGAGTTAGAATTACGCCCATTTTACGCCAAAATAAAAACTATCTTTCTTCTATATTAATAAAACAATGTGTAAGCTGTTACTTTGTTTGTTTGAATGTGTCTCGCGTAGCTCGCAGACGGGTGATCGTAGACCTACCAAATTTTGTACGGAAATTTTCCATGACAGGTCCCGACACACCTCGAAGCGATTTTTTCAAAATTCGAATTATTTTAGGAGATATCGATAAAAAACGTATCGCAAAAGGCTAATTTTTGCTTTCCGCCATTTCGTAATTGTAACCCCACAGTGGAAAAAGTGACGTTTAAGCTTATCTAGGTTGCCACATTCGGCAAGTTTATTAAATGATTCAGACTCTTGAAATAAAAATAAAAGAATAACGATTTTTTTTCGTCTAGATTATTTGTAAGGCTGTTTTTAAATTAAAATATCGTGTGCATGGGAAATCAGGGCAGGAATGAAATGTTTTATACTCAAAAGAAACATATTTAGAAATTTTCTGAGACTAAAATGTGCAACTTTTTAATTTGGCGAAAAATAAAATGGTTTTGTGCGATTTTGAGGAGATGATTCTAATGCTTGGCGCAATTTATCGTAATTTATCGTCTGCTGAATACACCTGAGAATAAGTTTTTGAAAATTTCATTCAGTTCGAATTGTGCATTTTTCTGTGCAGCTTTTCTCCATCTATTAATGACTATGTCATTTTATCTTTCACCCCCTTTATTGAAAATTGTATGAAAAACGTGTCCCAAAAATGCGACATAAAAGTATGCCACATAATTTTACAAATATTTAAATACTATTAGTTCACAACAGCTTTAATCTATTGTTACAATATTTCGTAAGCTGTAGAATAGGCATGTGTCAATCGTCAAATAATGAAAAGTCGCCATAGGTGCAAGCTATCCTATCTGTTCTGTAGCTTTTATTAACTTTACATGTACGTAAGTCGCCAAATAATGAAAAATCGCCATGGGTGGCAAATTCGCAAGGTGTCCAATAGGTTTTACATTATTAAAAATACAGCTGAAACAGATGTTCTGATTTTATTACGCTTTATCTCCTAATTAATATAACTTTTGAATGGCAACATTAAATATCATTGTGTTTCTGAGGAGTGCAAATAATTTTTCCAGCGATTATAAGCGGATTCCGCACTCTAGGTGAAGTATAGCTCAGGACCAGTACAACACGGATTCCCATAACAAAATATCTTCCGTGTTACGAGGGGGAGGGGGTCAACTGTAGTGTGAAGTTTAAATTTTTATGTACCAATGAACATGCAAGAACCAAGCAATGTGTAGTTCAGTAACATTCTATCTGATCCAATCTTCGGGTTTTGTCTGTTGAAATTATGTCTTTTTTTTACGAATAAGCCTTATTAGGGGCCGAATGCCTCATACGAAAAGCGAGCGTAGCGAGTCTGGGGGTCTGGGGGCCTTGGCCCCTAGTCATATTATAAAATTAGTGATGATCAAAAACTGTCATTTGTCGTAAAATATTTTTTTTAATCTTAAATCATTAAAAAGTTTTATAAGTGTGAAAATTCGCCACAAATTTAAAATAGATATACTTTGTGAAAGTAAAACTGTGATGGCACCGTGTAAGACCTAGGGATGACATCAAAGCGTCAGTTGTAAGGCTTTCTATGGCTAGATTGCAAGTGCACGATCTTGGGAAAAAGACAGAGTTTTAAAACGAGCTGTTAAGCATAAAAATGCAATGCAAAATATTCTGGAATGTAATGTACTTAACAAACTACTGTATGCTTATGATTTTTTCATTTCTTATTAAATTCAGTGGGCTCGTTTACCGCACTATTAGAAAAGAAGCATTGAAATTATGTTTTTTACGTTTAGTAAAACGTTCCGAAATTCGAATATTCCAGTCCGATGCGGAGGCCGAAGCTATTATCTAATCAGAAAAATATTTGTAACTGTTTTTATTGAACCCAGGAAGAACCTTTTTCGTACTATTAGAATATTAATTTTTAAAAAATCGGCCCATCCTAGTATATTAATGACTATGTCATTTTATCTCTCCCCGCCCCTTTATTGAAAATTGTCCGAAAAATGTGTCCCAAAAAAGAGACATAAAAATGCGACATAATTTTATGTATATTTAAATAGTATTCGTTCATAGCAGCTTTAATCTATTGTTACAATATTTCGTAAGCTGTAGAATATGCGTCACATGTATTTTTTACATATATTTAAATACTATTAGTTCACAACAGCTTCAATCTATTGTTACAATATTTCTTAAGCTATAGAATATGCATCACATGTATTTTTCTATAAATAGGCTACAATCATAAAAATTTCAACATAGGGTTACCAGGCGAAATACAGGAAAGATGAGAGATAAAATGGCATAGTCAAATAATATCGTTTTAATATGGCAATAATGAAACTAAAAAAATAGGGGGGTTCAGAGGGGTCTCCCCCTGACGAGGCTCGAACAGCCGAGTTTATAATATATATATACACCAATAAAATACTTGCTTTCACGACTTCCTCCTAACAGTAAAGGGAAAACCTCAAGATTTGCAGCCATGCACATAACTAATTAGTGTTTACACATGCATGAGAAACGTTTGTTAAGATAATACGCCGATTCTTTTTTACAAATGATTTTTAAATACTGGTGTTTGTTTTTTCTATTTATGGTCAATATATTCTGCCTCGATGACATTTATCAGACTGTGCTGGTTTCCCCGAAACGATTCTGACAAAATGTCATCACGGGAACAGTTGAGGTTTACGACTTGGAGAATACCATGTTTTCATACAGAATTGATATAAATAAGACTTAACTAACAAAACAGTTTATATATCTGTATACATTTATAGTTATCTGTGTCACCTGGTGCCGTCATACAGTAAATTCGGTTGATAAACATTTCCAGCATAAAAGACATTTTATTCTCAGAAATGTCAAAGTTATATAACTACTTTCATTTGTTGAAACACGACGCCTAATTCTAGAAGTTAATTTATGCTGAAAACAGAAAACAATACAGCGTTAAACAATTTTTGCGTTTTATTTTTTAACAATCTTTTTAACTGAATCGATTTTGTAATCGGCAAATTCAGTGAAAGCAACGCCAAAACACACATGCATGTCTCTAAGTCGAAAAAAAAAAATGTTAAAATCATCGATATATCTGCTTAGTATTTTATAAATTTTAGCAATCTGCATATGCAGGATGCCCCCAAAAAGGTGGTGACACATCGTAGTTCTTAATCCATTAGAGATAAGTGGGCAGTGTAAATTGAAAAATATGCTAAAAATGAAGTAGAAAAAAAGACTATGTTAAGGAAAAATTCCTTTCGTTAACTTTCAAAAAGTGACGCTTTTGAAATTTGTATACGGCCCCCGTAGAAAAATTCCCAGTTAGTAAAATGTGTTTCGTACATTAGTGAAGAGATGTATAAAATTTCATCCTTTCATCATAAAACGTCTCAGGGATATATTTAAACGAAGGTGGTCTGGTATATGAATTTGAATGTAAACGTTTTTTGAAAGAGCAGAAAAAAAGTATTACAAAATTTGAGAATTATATCCTAAAAGTGTCAGAAATATGAAGATGCATATATGCTGACTTAATTCACTTTTCAATGGCTCTCGAAAGTGACAAAAAATCATGTCGGATGATGCCGTTTCAGGGATCGTACAGCAATTCCGAGAGAAAATCATTTTTTCTGCTCTAGCAATAAACGTTTACATTCAAATTAATGTAGATCCCCTAGCCATCTTCGTTTAAGGATATCTCTGAGATGTTTTATGATGAGAGGTTGAAATTTTATGCATCATCTCATTAGTGTATAGGGCACATTTTATGTTTTGAAATGTCACTTTTTGAAAATAAACGAGAGAATTTTTTTCTTTTTCTACCCTATTTGAAATTTCTTTCAACTTAGATTGACTACCTATCTCTACTGGATGAAGAATCAAAGCGTTTTACCATCTTTAGGGATAGACATAGATGGCTACATAAATAAATCGGATAGCGTATACAATATACATAATATGTTATTCAACTTTCTATCCATTTTAATGTCTGGCATTTTCTCGTCTCCTTTACACCTCATGCTGTTTTCATGTTCTGTAATTCAAAATACCGTTGAACAAAAAGTCCGTAAAGACTTTAAAAATTCATTTAAAAAGAACAAATAATGATAGAAAATTGAGGTTTGCACAGATACGTTTAGAAAGAGATAGGATTTATTTTATTTTATTTTATTTTATTTTATTTTATTTTTGATGACAAGTTTGTAGATCTAAATGTTGCCGATTGGTAGCGCTGACATGTACAATGGGAAGCAAGTTTCCAATAAAAAAAATTTTTTTTTAATTGGAAACTTATCTGAAATCTCTCTTATACATGCAAACCCCAATTTTGTATCGTTATTTGTTTTTTTTTTTAATGAATTTTTAAGCTTTGAGACGCAAACTTTCTTTAGAATTTGGAACTACAAACTTTCTTGTCATTAAAAAAAAATCCGATCCCCTTTTAAACTTATTTGTGCAAACCCTTATTTGTTCTTTTTTAATGAATTTTTAAAGTTTTTACGGACCTTTTGGTCACCCGGTACTTTCAGCATGATGACATATGAAGAATGATGGTTTACCATATGTGTGTTGTGATACTTGTCATAAAAGCATGTCGTATTAGAAATTGAAACCTAAATACTTAATGTGAATGCCATTAAAGGTATATTGTTTGGATTGAGTATGAAAGTTATTTTTATTGATACATTTTGCGATACCTTAATTTTTTATTGCTATTAAAGTATACGCTTTTTTATTTATTTATTTATTTTTTTTTTTTTTACAGAAGGGATACCAAGTGTTACGAAAATTATAGAAGGGATGTTATACACCGATGTCAAAATTTTAAACACTGGCTTAAGAGAATATATCAGACTGACTGAATCACAGGTGGAAACTCAAAAAGTCATTAGTTCATGGCTGCCAATGTAACTAACCACTTTCTGTGAACAGCAATTTTTATCGTAGAATATTAGCAAAATATCTGAGTGAAATAGGCGAACCAGTCATACTTTTGAAAAAAAAAAAAAAAAAAATACTTGAATGTATTGTTTACAAATTGCCGTTAATTACATTTCGGAATGTAGGCGACTGCGTCAGTATCGTAAAAAGTAAGTAACTTTATGGTAGTAAGTTAAGTATTGCATATATAAGCGGGTACAGCATCTCATACATTACGTAAGTAATTATATTTAGGGGAGTACTGATTATCATGTACTTTTTCATAATTAATAATTTCAATAACGAATTAGTTTGAAGGTCAGAATAAAATGTTCCCATTCATTAGAACATGTAAAAAGTGTATGCGCCTCATCTGACGTTCATCTGAAAATTCTGAGTGCGGATTAATACTGCGTCATCGCCCGTATAATTGATTCAACTTGATTCTGTTTTTCTTCCAACAGCAGGTAAGTCTTCAGTTATAATGCAAATGAAGCATTCCACGCGACACTATCCGATAAATAAATATATCACCTTCCTAAACAATGCGCGCGGTTACACAACACAATATATCTACATTGTTCAATACCGCGGATGAAAAGAATAATTTGTAAACCGAACGCGAAGTCCGCGAAAAAAATAAAAATAAAATAAAGCGAAACACCATCCTGGACGCACGTCAGAGTCATTGCATGCTTCGGAAATTCTTTGCATCTGAAAGAATTAATAGGATAATGAATCCGGCGAAGAGGCATTCCCGTTCCATGCCCGCACGTATCGACGGCCTTAGAATCGAGAGCGACGTCACATGGGTTATTCCCTGGAAAAAACAATTGACAGTTTTCGTCCATTTTATTTCCACGGCCTTGGGGAGGGGGTGGGGGCAGGTCCCGCGAGTTCTTTTTTTCACACGCGGATGCGTCCGAAGAGGCTAGCGGAGCCAGTCCTCACTTGTTGGACGACCCCTGTGCCATTTTTTTTTTCCTCTCTTCGCTACCTGCTACGGTGAGGTGGGGAATTCCAGCGGACATGGGGATGTGGTGTTCCCAGAGAAGCTCTCTCTTGTGGAACGGCCGAACGCAAACCGCAAACAAACAAAGAGAAAGAGGAAAATCCAGTCCTTCCTTCACAACCGTAGATCTGAATAAATAAAAAAAAAACAAAAACAAATGAAATTGGGCCGGATTTTGATTGGAGAAGTTCTTCTTTCGACTCGTGTCGTCCCTGAGTGCCGGATCGGGGGTGCCAGGCCAAGGAAAGAGCAAAAGAAAACACTCCGGAGAGCATCGTCCGGCCACGAACATGTCCCGGACCCTCCCTCACCCACGTGTTCTGACGAAACGATTCCGCTCGCGAGCGTAATATTCGTCAGTTCCGAGAGAGGCCCGACGAACGAACGAGCCGGCTTCCGGATTTGGCGCGAAAGAATTCTGGAAGCGCGCTTTCCCTCCCGCGAATGCCAACTGCGTGAATCCTTCTCACCAGCGCACCAGCCAGCGCACGCAACCAGCACCAAGCGCTGACTCATCCGGAGAAAGAGAGGAAGGCTTTTCTCATAGAGGCTTTTCTCCTCCACCTGCAGCAGCTTCTCGGTAGGAATCGATCGAGAAACCCCTTCCGCGAACCACTCCGCCTTCTCGAACTTTTCGCGCCAAAAGTCGCCAAACCTTCTCGCGCCGCCAAGTCCGTACAATTTTTTCTTTTTTTTTTTTCTGTTTTCAAAACCGGCGAGGTCTAAAGAGTAGTAAAAGGTCCGACGGCCGTGTTAATGCTAGTGGCTCTAAGGCTATGCGTGGGGCCTGGTCGGCTCTGCTGGTAGCGCTCGTGGTAGCGGTCTCAGCGGCGACGGATCAGCAGCGACCGGAGGAGCCTGAGGCTCAGGACGCTCTCGACCAACTCAAAGCTAAGATCCTTGCCGGACTGGGCATGGAGAGACCACCGGACTTGAGAAACGTCAACGTCTCTGCGGAGCACGTGCAAAGAATGACCCGTCGCTACTTTAGGAATTTGCGACAAAGTGAACAAGAGCTTCTCACATATCACCACACAGGTAAGAGGTCTCCTTTGCCGGATTGCGCTATTTTACGATATTCGAGACTTATTTTATGAAGTTTGTTATTCCATGAGATACATCATAGAAGTTCTATTTTAATTTAAAGTAAAACGTCCGTTCTGGTAATACTATCTAATTTTCCAGACTCTATTCAGTAGCCTGGAGAATAAAGTTGTAGCCGCTAGTTTCCTTAAAACTAATAAAATTATTTGAGGGTGTCTTATAAAGCAAAATATAATTTAAATGTTAGGGAAAAAAATTTCTAAATTTATTTTTAAAATTTATTTTGGATTTGTTTATATATTACTCTAAAAAAGTAAATTACTCTTGTTTAAATAAAGGCATGTCATTTATTAAGGAACTCTATTAAATAAAACCCTTTAAAAACAAAAGAAAATACTTTTTTAATATATTAACAGAAACTTATGCAGCTTTTGACTAATTTTCAATGAAAGATCAAACAATTTTTTAATAGACTTTAACTTTACTAGAAGTTTCGGAAAGAAATTCATTATCATTATTTTGAAGTAGTACATTATATGAAAAAGGACTGTGTCCTATTCAATTTTCGACTCATTGAGATATATTGGAATTTACATCTTCTAACTTCGAAATCGCTTGACTGAAATTTTTTATGACTGAAATATATTTAATTTTTGTAATATTCGTCATTAAATTATTAATCCTTTCACACATGAAAAATAAAATTATTTATTGTTCTATCAATTTGCTAAATACCATATATTTTCTAAACCTACTTTTCATAAATAACTAACTTATGATCTGATAAATTAATTAATGATTTAATAGACGATAAAGGAACTTAGCAGTTCATTCTTGTGTGATTATTTATTTATTTTTTTAAATCATTTTCGAAAATACGAAAAGGTATGTTCAATGCATTAGCATTCTTCTTATTCATAAATATATTTAAGTTCTTCAATTGTTGTTTATTTATAAAAGTAGATTAAAATATTCCAGCAAAATATAACGCATGACAAATATTAATTTGAGCTGTTATGAGTTCTATAAAAGTATTTTTTTTTACTGATGATGATGAACAATTCGATGTATAAACATGAAGTTGATATTTCCTTTTAGGAAAACTGGAGAATTTTAGTGCTGCCACCTACTAACGATTTCGAACACTTTATTTGGGAATTGCAAGAAAATAATTTCGGTTTACACAAATATCTGTTATAACATTTTCTTCTAATTTACAGGACCAACCAGTTTCATATTTTGACAGACATAGACTATTTTTAAAATCTGATAGTCCAGCCTCTCCTAATTTGAGTTATAGAAAACTGAAATTATTTTCTTGTCAACCGAATATTTGTGTACTTATAAAGAAGCATTTGTTTCAAACTATGTTGTGTTATGGCAAAGCTGCGCAAAGGCTACTTGCCAAATAATGGGGTGACTCGGTTGGAGGACTTTTTAAGGGGTTCTAATGCGTACTCACATTACATCTGGAGAAAACCGACCAAAGCGCCAGACCGTTAGATTGACAGCCGCGCGATAGGCCAGGCCGCATTTGTTTCAAATTTAGAACCGCCATTACATTATTGTTGAATTAATTTAAATGTTTTTATTAGTGGTGTTATGAATTTATTTAACGATCTTTTAAAACTCATTACACTGAAATCATTTTCATCAAATGTGACTTGCTCCAAGAGCATAATACTTGAGAAATAACACTAGCAGACATTTTACTTTGTATCTACTGTGTAAGTGTTATACGCATTCTAATAAT
Organism: Cheiracanthium punctorium; assembly: GCA_038373885.1. Classification (NCBI taxonomy): domain Eukaryota; kingdom Metazoa; phylum Arthropoda; class Arachnida; order Araneae; family Cheiracanthiidae; genus Cheiracanthium; species Cheiracanthium punctorium. The sequence continues at coordinate 50,426 of JAWZYV010015596.1, forward strand.
GTTCAGATTTATTGGAAATATTAATAATTAGATTTATTATTTAATAAGTTATAATAAATGGTACTACATATATGAATACATTGCACCAACAGTATCTAAAATTGCTTGGTGCCACAATTTTTACAGCGTGTTTCTAAAGTATAATTCTAACATATGACGTATTAAAAAAATTATTTTAAGAGAAAAATATATTGGTTAAAAATATAAAATATGTTACTATATCTAAACATTCATATAAAATTATCCATCGTAATGATCAGTAAATGTACAGAAATGCATGCGTTAAAATCTTAGGGACAATACAAGAGATATTGACATAATCTAAAATTCGTAGATATGAGATTATACATTTCCATATGTTTATGCAGTTAAATTAACTAAAGCGCGAGTCTAAAGCATTCTTTGGGGATGATATTTAATTTAAGTGATGGTAAAAAATAATTTATTTGAAGGAACAAATAATATTATTAAAATGTGTTTTATTGAAACGATTAATAGACATAAACAAGCAAACAAATAAACAAAAAAGCCTACAGGTTCGTGTATCGTGCTTTTTCCGAAAATCAATCGCACTTCTAATTATTTTTCTGGTTATTGCTATAAATAACAAAAACTTTACAATAAAAGCACACTAATTTAACTGTAAAACTTTTGACTGCTTCAGAACAGTAAAGAAATATACCAATGGAATAGTGAAGCAAAAGCCTTCTTGTGGCCACTTTTAACTGCTGGACTAGGTCTTTTAATCAGATAAATGAACCAGAGCCTATCTTTTCCCAGATGTTTTATTTGAAAGAGGTGCCCAAATTTAATTGAATTCTCCGAAGTTTAAGTGAATTAGCAGATCAGAGCTACGCATTTGTTTGACACCATAAAGGTTAATATCAATTAATAGAGATTTTTAGTTTTATCACTTCTTATATTCATATTTAATAAAGCTGTTTTTTTTCTGAGAATTGTGTTGAGCAGTCGGACATCAAAGAAATTCTGCCGTGCGAATTACGAGCCAAATACATTCAAAACATTCTACATTCTTCTAATTTTCTACCTGGAATTTACATTACAATCTCAGTTAGACCAATATCCGATTTTGTGACTACCTGAAGATCATCTGATTATTCAGGATTACACAAATATACTTTAGATTAATAAAACAAAGCATTAAAAGTACCATGCATTAAAACACAGCATTATGAACAATTACAGATGTTTCGGGAAAACATTGTTATTTATCCTACATTGTTACAATTACATTTAGACGCACCATGGCCGAGTGGATAAGATACCGAGCATGGTTGATGGCCGAAGTGTGAAAGTCTCGGGTTCGGGACTATCCCGAGACTGTCGATCTAACGGTCTGGAGTTTTGGGTGGTTTTCTCCTGATGTAACGTGAATTCGAGTTAGAATTCCTCAAAAAGTCCACCTCCCAAGGCATCCTCCTCCTATCTAGGCAGATTCCCAAATCTTGTATGCTCGCCATGACCTGTATACGTACAATTACGTTTGTTACTCTCAAAAAAACAAAAAAGAAGTATTTTAATATTTGCCCACCAGTTCGTTCAGTAGACGAGAATTTTCCACTGAGCCTGGCATGAGTCATCTCAAGCTTACACAACTCATTAAAAACCAGTCCATTTAATTTTCAAATTGTATGAGGATGTTACTGATAACATTGATAAAATGTTCTAATTTTAAAAGCATCTTCACCATGCGCACTTCTTTTCAACACTTCTGATGTTTACGCGTGTCCAGACAAAATTAACGGTGCCTTTCGCTTCTCTGAGGTCAAAAATCTCTTCTGAACAGAATAACACTTATCACTCTGTAGAGAGAGAATGCGAAAATGTTATTTCTGAGAAAGTAACGAAGTATCTCTACTTTTATCTGTTGAAAATTGGCTCGTGGGGTGCAAATTTTGATTTCATTACAAAGCATACTTGAAATTTTAAGGTACAGATAGATGCCTAATTTTCACTTTGTTAGGAATTATGATTTGGAATTATAATCCTTTCTTAAATAATAATAATATCGTTTTAATTTTACCTGAAAAATACTTCAGGCGACTTTAAACCATCTACTTTAATGATTTATTACATTTTTTACTTTAATCAATACCTTTATAATAAATGTTATTTATAGGTATTATTTATAGGTATTGTTATTTATAGGTATTGTTTATAATAAAGTGTTATTTGAATTATTTCATTATGCATTAAACTTATTATTCGAAATTTTAATTTATTATTTATTGTATATTAAAACATAATGTTAACAGAACTTTTGAATACCCTCTTCATCACGCTATTTTATTTAAACAATGTAGGAGTACAACTATTTATGCAAATTCAAACTTCGCTCGTTAAATCTTTGTCAAAGTATTAATTGATAATTTTAAATGTGCCGAACTTTTATATTTTCCTATTCATGGTTTTGAAATAATTCCATTTTGATTTTTTGATATTTTTCGGTAACAGAAAGGCAACGTCACTAATATAATTCCGATCAATGTTCAAAATTCTTGTACAGCGTTCTATAATCAGTCGCATCACTGTCTAAAGCATTTTCGTGTAGCGTCACGTGCTGTTATACAGAAAATAGTACTTTAGAAGATCATTGAACGGAAAAAGTTAATGAAAAATTCGAATCTGAGAAACACGTATCATAGGATTATTGAATAATGAAAATCTCGGTCAACGTTATTGATCGACGTCCTGAAATTTTATTTATTCGTGTTTGCTCTTTTATAAGAACATTTCTTTCATTGAAAAATAATTTGTCTATGATATGTGTGCATATTATTTCATCTTTTAAGACTCAACAATTGTGCAAAATCTATGTATAGGAAGATTTGAGAGATTATTTATAGTTACAGAAATGTTTTGCCCAGAAATCGTGACATTATAGGCAAGGAAATTATAAATAAAAACTATTATGCTATATCTTCATGGAAATTTATTATTTCTTTGCACATTTAAAATGCACAATATAAGCAAGAGTTTATTTTTCATGCTTACTCCTTTTATTTACTTTCTTCCTTTTAAAATAGGGTTACATTAAATATAGGTAAGAAAAAACTCTCAGAACAGACTTGTGTAAACTCAATTGTTAATCTTTAATTTAACATTTTCATGTAAAGAACAAAAATTGAACGTCGCAGATCTGAAATTTTTTTTAATAAAACAATTGTTTCACTATTCCCCAGTGTTAGCGTTAACGGAGGATGAAAGTTATGCAAAAGCTCCCTTATATTAATTTATAGCATGCTTTTTTTACGTTTTTATTAAGAAATCCGCCTAGGTGGTGTAGTTCTTCCATTCTGTCACATCACGAATCTATCTTCGATCACTGCATAGGTGGTAACAATGGCAGTCCGTTGGGAGTGCCCCCATAGTAAAATGGCCAATAATTCGGAACTTAGTAGTGGCATATGCTTGATGAGCAAATGCCCGCCCTTAGAAAAAAAATATATATATACATATTCCAGAAGATATTTTTCTTTGCTGAATTGAAAACGAAATTCGTACTTAAAAGCTAACTTCTAGTACCAACTTCACAGAAAATTTTCCAATATTTCTCCAAAAAGGTTCAATTGTTAAGAAATATACAACAAAAAAAATAGAAAAATAGCATGCTTAAACTATTGCGTTAGATACAAAATGTCTTGTAACAACGAAATTACGTGCAAAAGTGCAATATTTTGCATTAGTCAGTAATAAGAAATATTCCTATAATTCAATGCTAATATTGCATAATACTGTGATTTAGTTGGCAATATATCCATTGTAATGCCATTTTTTTTTTAACCAATACTGAATTTTCTTGCATTACCCACCAATTTTTTGTATGTAAGATCATAGTGTTAGCCAAAAGACCGAGAAAAATGACTGTTGGTATGGTTGTAACTGATAGTCTCTGCCACCAAAATTAATAACTTCTTAACAGTATTAAATGACTTTAATAGCTTTAAAAAATCACTTTAATAACGTTAAAACATAACTCTAAACACCTGAATGACGCTGTTGTACGACCAATTTGCATTCGTATAAAAAAAACATAGCCTCTGTTTAAATTATTCGGCAAAACACATGTTTGGCAAAAGGTATTCATACATATCAGCAAACAACGTTTACTGTCCTTTACTTGGTTCGGTCTGAGTTCTGATCCAGGTTCGACCTTTGTACTTTAAGCATTCAGCCACGAACGGATGAGAAATTTCTCATTTTTTGAATATAATCCTTGTAAACAGGTTTTAAAAAATGATAAATCGTTTTTGTAGAAATAAGCGTTCTAGGTGTATAAAAAAAGGGGGGGGCAGGAGAGAAGGGGTAGGTGAAACGATTTGTGTTTTGACTCCATCATTTCATTCTCACTATGCACTTAAATTTCGGCATTCGACATTGACTTAAATACTATTTCATGGGCTCGAGATTTAACAAAAATAAGCCAGAATTCATCTACAGTGCACAATACATTGAAAGTACGCGTCTTTTGGGATGCTCATGAAATCGCCTCAATTGTCGAAAATCTTTGTACTTGTGTCACATTTTGTCACTTGCTCATCTTCCCTACTCTCCTGATCTGGGCCCACAGATTACTACCCTTTTCTGCTCTTGAAGGGAACTTTCGACTGTTCTTGAATTGAAGTGCATCTCAAAACACGGCTTCTTGCGTAGTTTTAGTACAATGCACTCACGTTCTTAAACGTGCTTAATATCGGTTGTTCGTTCGTGTGATTATGGCAACGCTACGCTAGGGCGATTTGCCAAGAAGGGGGGAGGTGTCTTGGTAGGAGGACTTTCTAAGGGGTTCTAACGCGTATTCACGTTACATCTCGAGAAAACTACCAAAACTCCAGACCGTTAGATCG
>JAWZYV010015597.1:0-60267 GCA_038373885.1 Cheiracanthium punctorium
TGAAATCGGCAACCCCAGAGGTATCGTTTAACAACTTGGAGGACATTGGAGCCACGACGGATGTTACGTGCACCAGCTCCCATTAGCGTACACGGTTCCACAGCGGACGAGCCAAGAGGGAGATGACCCTCCCAAGCACTGGCCAAGCCGGATGCTGCTTCACTTGCCGAGTTCTTATGGGGACGGAGTTTAGCGCCCAGACCACTGCGGGACTATCAGCAAGTTGCACGCTGTCAATGCCTGTAAATTTTGTACAGCTGATTGTTCGACGGAATTCTAAAAACAATGAAGTTCGTGTTCCATCCTGACAAGTGGGCTTTTTACTTGAACTTTCTACATGCACTGGACTTTAGGACGACAAACCCAAGAATTACAGTAAGTCCCGATTATCCGCGCAATTGGGTGGCAAGGCCGCTGCGGATAATGAAAATCGTGAATAACCCGAAAACGCTTCTAAATCACTAATATTAACAGTAAACAAACAAATAAAAAAGCAATATTGAACTGCTAGCAAAAAGTAAAAATTAAGTATTTTCTTTTTAACTTTTTTCTTCTGTAAATCAGTTACTCGTTTTTGCTTTTTGCTGTCGAAACACCGTTTCTTGTTCTAGATTGTACTTTCCTTAATATGAGCTTTTCTGCCAGAAGTGTATCGTGGTCTTGTTCCTCTAAATATTGAATCCAGAGAATGCTAAAATATAAGTGGAACCAAACATTCAACTAAAAAAAGGATAGCTGCTAAATGAGCACAATCAATGTGCAAGTAAAGCAGTTGTTATTGGATTAGCAACAAATAATACCCCTCAAAATAATCGTCAGATTTTAGGCTAGCATGACTGGAACATCCAGCTCAACCTTTTGTATAAAAATCCAACACGCTCGAGTCCTGTATAAAAATCTGACAAGCTCGCCCCATTTCAATATGGCGATTTTTTTTTTTTTGGCATTTTCAAAAACTCGGTAAGAGCTTGCGTCATTTCCGAAACGTCTGTCTTGAATGGGAGCATTTTTTACCACGTTTACCACGCTGTTAAGATTCACTTAACAGCCTGAATATCTGACGCGCTCGAAATTTTTTCCTTCTATTTTCTATCCTTCCGGATGGCCACCCTCACCACGCAAGTCGGCAGATGAACATAACTTTGGTATCAAAGACACATTGGGGCACCTTAATTATCAATATCTGACGCGTTCAAGTATTTCCATGAAACTGTTTTTTTTTAAAACTTCTTTGAAAATCCGTAGACTCTTCCCCCACCACTGAAAGAGGAAACATTAACCTTTTATCCTTATCTGTACTGCAAAATCTAATAGGTCCTCACAACGCTTGAGTAAATCCCCCATTTAGCTCCCGTAGTAAAAGTGTTATTGTGGATGTTTATTGCATGATTATATCAGTTAGAGTTGCAATCTTCGTTATTTCCTAAATTAACTAGAAACCGCACTCGAAGTACAGGTTTCTTTAAACGTAAATTCAAAAACTAAGTTTTATTCTATATGTTTATATCACTTATAAAACAGTTCCTGGAATTAAAATTAAAAAAAAGCCTTTAATATTTTCTACATTGTACATAAAGAAAAATCCTTTATCATATGCTTTACTTGGGTAGTATAAATTTTGCTTGAAGCAGACTTAAATCGTTTGATAAGATAACTGAGGTTGGCGAAACAGATTTAAAACAGGATCAGATGAGTTTAAAAGTTTTTTTTTTCGTAAATTGATTTTAAAAAAGGGCAAATTTTAAAAATGAACTATTAGGATGGTTAAAGTATTCAGATTTAAAGCATCTTCTTTGAGTAAAAAGGTAGTATACTTGATAATACTTATTTGCTAATGAAAAGGAATTTTATTTTAAAATTTACACTTAACTGTTAATTTAAATCCAGTGTTTCCGTGTATCACTTCTGCTTATTTCTCGCTAAATTTTATTTTGTATTATTTCTCATTTATAATGGATAATAATATAAGATAAAAAGTAATAAATATACTTAAAAAACAAACTACATGGTTTTAATAAAGAAAAAGAAGTCATATGGAAACTAGTAGGGGAGGAGAGTATTGTATTGTATTTTAAGGCAAACCTGCACGCGGGGTATCTGCCTGGGTGGGGGTGACTTGGTAGGAGGACTTTCTAAGGGGTTCTAACGCGTATTCACGTTACATCTGGAGAAAACCACCAAAACGTTAGATCGACAGCCGCGCGATGGGACCCGAACCCGGGACCTTCACACCTCGGCCGTCTACCATTTTCAGTGGCATAAACACTGTGCCATGGTGAGGTCGGGGAGGAGGATATAGGTTGTATGACTTTTCGTATGTATATAGATAAATAAGCCTAACAATACTATTTAAATAAAATTTGAAGGCTATAAAGCATTCATATGTTGTCTTATATTCACGTTAACATGAAAAACCAAATTCATATTTTCATATTTAAAATCCTCGATTTTTATTGGAACTCGGGATGAGACAACCTTACTTCATAGTAGTATAGGTTGTTGCAGGTGTTTGTATTAATTGTTTCACCAGCCTTCTCTACAATACATTTAAAAAGTTACTTAAAAATGAATTCGTATTAATCTCGGCCCTCAGTAGTTTACCAACATGAGCTGCGAGTGGAAGACTTAGCACTACATTTTTGGATGCAGGCATCGTTCTTGCGGGAATGCAAAAATTAAATTTTTTATTTATTACAATATTTGAAAACAATGGTTTCAGTTTAGGCAGTATCGAGCAGTATTTTCTATATTCTTCCACAGAAGTACAGTGCCCCCCCCCCCAGTGTACAATAGATATGTTCCGCGATACATGAATCCGTGTGGTACGAGCCACAAACGCATGGACAGCATCAACAGTATTAACAGATAACATAGAAACATCTAAATTATTCCTTTACCGCGTTGTACGAGTCTTTTTTTTTAACGTGTTATAGGAAAAAAGGTTGTTTCGTATGAAAGCGCGGAAAAATGCAGTCTTGCATAAAAATTTAACCAGATGATCAATCTCAAGGTCACTGATATAAGGATTTCCCCCCCCCCCTTCCCAAAGGTTACAAACAATAAGTAAATTATTGGGTAGGTCTATCCAATTTAATGGAATATTCATTCCGCTGTTTCAAATGTTCTGTTAAGCTTGGCTGTTGCGGACAAGAAAGACAGGCTGCGGTGCTGGTATTTTGGTCATACTCTTTTGCCAACCAAGAGTTGTGTGACCTAGGGGCCGTGGCCATCTTAATCCGAGAGGCCCACAATAAGATGGACACATCTCCTAGGTCACATGACTTTTAGTTCGCAAAAAGAATTGACCAAAATGTCAGCACCACAGCCCATCTTTCTCGTCAGCCACAACAGCACGATGTCAGCCTGTCAGCACGATGAATAACGTTTCACTGTGTTCAATACACTGCATTAGGGTGTCCCTTATTTTTCAACTTTTAAATTTTTAAATGCTCACCCTCCAGTCTGGTTCCATTTGCTTCAAGGTCGACCCTTAAAAAATGTTGGGTCGCTAAACCGATTTTAAGCGACCATAACCAACATCAAATTCCTGGGAAGAAATTGCCATCGAGGAAACAAGTGTTACCTGTTTTATTTTATAACTTACGAGAAGTAAAATTAAAAGTCAGTGAAAGTGCCAATTTAACAGTACGTGGATGTATAATCTTGTATTCGTCTTGGAGGACTCTTCAAAAGAATTCAAAAAAGCAACAGGGTATTTTTAAGAGAAGTGAAAAGGAATTCGAATACTCTTTGGACAATATTTTTGACATTGCTCATGCCGACGCATTTCAGCTGATAAAAATTGAAGAAGACACATTATTTTTATTGAGACAGAGAGAGCCAGGACGTGTAGGTTATCTGGGAGGGATAGATAAAAAACTTTCCGAAAAAGAAGAAAAGGCACGACAAAGACAGGAAAAAAGAGGAGAAGAGACGAGAAAAGGACAAATTTTCAGCCTCTACATCTCCTACTATGAGTTATGTGTCCTCATCTGATGAATCAATTAACGAATTATTCACTTCTGATGAAATGGATGATAATGACGTTTCTTGCCATTTTCCAGAGAGTATACAAAGTCAGGATGTTGCAGAAAGAGGTTCCAAAAACTTTAGTACGCCGAAGTTAGTGGCTTCATTAGATATGTGTCAGATGAGTGTGAGAGATTCTGTTTACATTATTCATGCAGTAATCGAAGCACTTGGCCTTAATACTGCAGAGTTTGTTATTAATAAATCATCGATTCATTAACAGAAAATTAACAGAAAGAAATCTGCTGAATCCATAAAAGTAGCATTTCAAAAATCCTTATATTCCACAAATCCTTACACGCGTAAATCTATTGATTAAAACTAACACTCCTTTATTGATTAAATTTCTTATCGGCTGATTTAAATCCTTTTACGCTAAAAAATACTCATTAAAGACAGTAATTTGTTATCTCCTCAATTCCCCTCAATGCTCAGGATTCGCTAGATTCTATTATACTCCATTTTTCACTAAAATCTTGTCTATTTGAGAATTCTGTCTCTCCCCCACGAAAGATGCATAGTAAGATATCCTATTACTATCACGTGACTAACCCTCTTCAACGGAAAACGGTTAGTCACCACGGACAACACAACGCGGGAATCCTGGCTTGCGGCGAGCATCGAAGAGCAAACATGTCGTTATCAAAATATGAATTAAAAGAGTTTCTAAAGAGGATACCCGATGATACTTTAGAATGAATGTATTCGCTGGTGATAATTTTATTTTATATCCGAATACCAAATGCATCTTTTTCATATTCAGAGTTGTGAAATAAATTCAACCTAAATGTGGAGAGGATGCTTTCGGTAAAAATTTTGTTTTAATGGACATAGTTTCTTACGATTGGATTATAAAAATTTCGTCGCTGTTGTACAAATGAAGTTATATCTTGAGTCAAGTGAGTAAGTACTATTTTACCTTTTTCATGTAAATAAATTTGGTTGCTGCTTTAATTAAATCTCACAGCTGGTTTAACCATGATTGCATTTGTGTATTCTGATTGTACTGTGAATTCGTCTCATAACTAGAGACTACAGTGAAATTATATTCTATTTATTAAAAAAATACTTTTTTTATAGTGTATTAAGATATATGTAATGTATTTGCCTTGATTTAAAATTTATTTTCTCGGGCTTATAATCATAGATTACAACTCTGATGATAAAAAAATGAAGAAAACGAATAATTCAATATATTAATCAAAAACAGCAAATTTTCATGACACCCTTTTTCTAGCTTAAAATAATCTTAATTGAGTACAGATATATTAATTAAAAAAGGACTGATTTTGTAAAAACGCTCATTCTATAGCTTAAATAATAATCATAATTGAGTACAGTTATAGTAATCAAAAACGGACAGACACTCCTCATTTTTTATTATTATTTAGCCTAAATGGAGCTGTTGTATAATGCTCAAAAACTGAGAATTTTTCGCTCCATTGATTTTTGTCGATTAATGGAGCAAATTTTACTCAATCGGGAGAATGGCTGTTTTACGTTAATAATTGAGTAAAAATATACTCCGTTTGATTATTATTTTACTCAATAGATTTAAGCGTGTACAGTTCACTGGGATGGTAAGCTATTACCAGCATTAAATGTAAGATACGAAAGAAGAGAGGCTACTAATTATTGTTTCATTTAGTGACAGAACAGCTCATTAGTGTTCCAAAATTACAAAATTCTTCAGGAGAAGAGCAAGCAAATGCTGTTTGGACTGCTTTAACACACTGGTGTCTGGAAAATAATGTTCAGATTTTGTGTAGTGACACAACAGCTTCAAACACTGGCCGCTTAAATGGTGCATGTATTAGTTTAGAACAGAAACTGAACAGATAAATGCTGTTTTTCCCATGCCGTCATCACATATACGAGTTAGTTTTACGAAGCGCATTTGATAGTAAAATATATCAGGACTTTTTGATGCCTCACATACCTTTTTTGAAAGACTTCAGAAAAAAATGGAAACTCATTAATATTGATAGTATTCAAAGTGGGAAAGATCATGTGGAACAGCATTTCAATAAGACAGAAAATAATGAAATGTTAGTCATTTTGGAAAAGGAATTTAACAAGCAAATACTGAGAGGCGATTTTAAAGAGCTCATTTAACTATGCATAATGTTTTTGGGAGTAGATACTGAAAAGAAATTTAAAATTCATCCTCCGGGTGCAATGCATCAAGCTCAGTGAATGGTCAGAGCAATTTATTCATTAAAAATGTTTTTGTTCAGATCTCAACTATCAGTCGAAGAAGAGAGTTCTTTAAGAGACATTTCATTATTAATTGCAACTGTATGTGATACCATGGCTTAAGTGGAGTGCAGCTGTAAAAGCACCCAAACAAGATCTGCGCTTTTTAAAATCCTTAAAATCTTACGAATGGATTGATGAAACAATTTCAAGAGCAGCTTTAAAGAAATTTACACAGCACTTCTGGTATTTATCAGAAGAACTGTCAGTTTTATCCCTTTTCGATGAGGATGTTGATGCACAAGTAAAATTGAAAATAGTTTCAAACCTAGATCGTGAGTGTCTACACATGGGAAAAAGATATTCCTTCAGTGAAAGAAACAACAGGTGAAATATTTGGTAAGTTTTATTATTGTTCCTATTTTTATTATTTAGGAATGTTAATTTGTATTAACACTTTCTAATTATGTTACTACTGTATTTTAGATAAGACATTAGACGATTTTGTGTCCATTAAAAGCAGAAACTTTTTCCCATAGTCTTCGTATGGACACTTCTTTTTTGCAAGAATGCCCTTCAACCTGGGAAAATAATCATATTTGGAAGTCAAACAGAAGATCAGTGTACTGAAAGCAGTTAATGGCATCGCTGATAGAGGTGTTAAATTAATGCAGGACTTTAATGATTTATTAACTGCTGATGAAGAGCAAAAACAGTTTGTTCTTCGTTGCGTGCAAAATCATCGCAACTTATATCCAGACTGCAAAAAATCCACTTTATAAAGAAAATATCCGCACTAGTTTTAAGTTTTGCAGCATCAAGCATGTGGTATTAATGTATATATGAGTTGGTGTTTTTTAAATATAAAGAATTAAGCATTATTAATTAAACATTATATTTTCTAAATAGATCATATCATCCATTCTAATTCTGAAAATTCTGGTTCAAGTCGGCACGGGTTAATCTCATCCTACAGGACTGAAACTTTACACATAAGTTAATATGATCAAAAAGAAAAATTTTAGGGGGGTGAGCAAAAAAAAGGGTGAGCAAAAAAATTTGACCCCAAATAAGGGACACTAACACTGCATGTTATAATTTGTATACATCGATTATCATCATGTTTACATTGTTGCGCTGCAATTTTGCAATGTACTTTATTTAACCGGTTTCCTATAATATTCCTGCCTTTGTTTCAATAAAAATGTTTAATTTAGTATCGCATATCGCCTGTGGTAGGTTATCCCATCGTGACAACCCACCTCCATACCACATGCTTGTTCACACTCCTTACATAGGCCTAAAAAGCACTGTATGTGTTCCTAGGAAACAACGTAATATTCACAAGATATCAAACTAAAAACAGCATAAGTGTATTCTTTCGTACTCCAAAAACATTAAATATTACCCAAAAATTGCTGAAAATGAAAATTTTTATGTAAATTAATGCCAATTTTTAGATTGTCTACAGTTGCAATCGCATCTTCACTGTTAAGATACTAGAAATTTTGATTGTATTGAAGCAATACTGTCTACTCCAGACAATAGTTATCAATGTAGTATTTGCAAAAAATACGTGTGAAAAACTGCTCATATTCTTTATGCTACTAATTTATCATTTTACAGAAAAGTAATTTTTATCTTGTGTTTAGCTTAGCTAAATAGGGCATTTTGTAAACGTGCAACAACACATACCATATCTCTCACACACACTCACACACACTAACCTCCGATGTTGTGCAATACTTCCAATAAATTACTTTAAAAATTTAAATATGCTTTGAATATTTGACAACGACGGTTAAAATGTAAATAGTTAACTAAAAATGAAATGATTAATTGAAAAGGAATTTTGTGGAATATTAAAATACAGCAAGGATTGCAGACTTGCTTGCAAGCTACAAAAATTAATAACCTACAGCTACAAGTGACACTAATGCATAGTATCTAGTTCCAGAAATCTTGTTTGCTAGTCTTTACATTGACTCAGTCCCTTAAAATCAGTCTTTCCAAGCAAAATAGTATAAAGAATACTAAAGTTATCCTGTAACAGGGAAAGGGCAACTTTTTGTAGCAATTTGATAAAACAGGATTTAGCTAATGCGGCAAGAACATTTTGGGGGGGGGGGTTCAATCATGAAAATTAAACGTAAAGCAATCAAACTTTTCCCTTGATTTCTATTATTTGAATTCTTATTACGACAAGTTTCTCTAAATGGATGAAAAAACGTGGGATTCAGCATATTCTGAACTGAGAAATTAAGAATAGTAAAGAAGTTTAGTAAAGCAAAGTTTTGTTTAGAATTAAAATAATTAGACTGATCCTGTACCCCGTGGTTTATCTACTAACGCAGAGTTGTAAAACTGAAAATTAAAAAATAAAATATGGACGGTAGCAACTATTGCCAACAGGTAGAAATGCAGAATCATTTGCTTGAAAACACTTTTCTTCCAAGTAATGGACTTGGCCGTTGAAATCTGAAAATTTCAAATTTAACTGCACGTTTTGGCACACAGTATCAACTAAAAAAAATTGAAGACAATATACTTATTTTGCATTATCATTTTATTTAATGTTCATAAAATTACATATACAAAAGTACAAAGATTAGAATACGTAACGTACAATTCAACAGTAATGATTAAGATAATTTCACAAATGCTGAACAATTATATTTAACAGATTAGAGCAAACAGGTTAAGTTTAGACAGAACGCGCTAACAGAATGAACTATATATTTTTTAATTAAAATGTATAACAAATTAAAAAAGAGAAAATTACTATTTATATGCAGCATTTTAAGTGTTAAACCTTTCTTAGAGAAGGTCGAAATTAATATAAAATAGCAGATCGGAAAAAAAGTGCACAGAACTTAAGTATTAAAATCTTGCACACGTATTTATAATTTTGAGTAGTACTTAAATCCTAGTTGCATTTAAAAATAGCCTCCGTAATGAGGTTGTTAAATACTGGTTGACATGCGTAGAAATTAAACCTTGATTTAAAGGATTCCAACTTGCACTAAATTTGAAAAGTTATGCCTGTAGATATTTAAAATATGGAATTTGCCACTATTTCATTACCCTTGCAGTAAAAATCTAATTTGTTTTTTGGTGCTGCTCATACTTAGTTTTTGTAACTATACATATCCATGAAGTTAATAAATTCGTACGTTATATGTAGAAGTTAAGCTGCGCCATTTAGCCAAAGCATCGTTATTTTAATCCGAACTGTATATTTCAAAACTTTAATCGTAATTACTCAAACTAGATGAAGATCCTACATTTCGAAATAAATGATCAGATATATTTTTATACTATATGAAAAGAAATGCATTCATTTCAACCATTCTCAAAGAATTGAAGTCTCATGAATCAACATTTTACCCCAATCTAGTCCGTCGTATTATCGAAACAAAGTATATATAAATTAAAATTACCAATTCCTAAATTATGCACTTTTGTTGTATCATCGTGTTTGATTATCACAGCTAGTTTAAATAGCCTCTAACCTACGGGTGAATCATTGAAACGTGGCACATCGCCAAAAGATTTTTAATAGAGCTCAATACAAGCTTCATATTTCAAGTATATTTAAGTATAAACTATATTTGAAACACTATTAGGAGAATGAGGGAGATAAATTAGTTTAAAGAGGAATCGAAATCACGAAGTTAGGGCAATTAAATTGGTCTACCTGACCAAGATTAATCCTTTAGCGTCCAGCGATTTACAGCACATTCTTGAATTTGCGCTGATAATTGAAGAGACATTTGACATTAGTGGATTTATAATAAATTAGTGTGAAGAGTATGAAACTGCGAAAGACTTATTTTACGTTATCACCATGTATTTTTTGGGAATCAAATTTGAGAAATTAAAAATGGGAAAACAAGTTTTATGTATTTCAGACAGACAAAATATGCGAACGTCCTCGAAAGAGAACATTGGGCGTTAATGGATTAATCCTTACATATCGCGTGAAAAGCTGAGGTAAATAAAATTCTTACATTTATATTTAATATTTCAAGACGCCATTGATACCATTTTAAAAAGAGATTTAAAAACTTTCAAATATTTAAGGCTATAATTATTAATCTAAACAACTGAATCAATTTAAATACAATTTGGTTAGATAAGTGGTTATTTTAGAATTTTCTTCAATTTCTATTTAATTCAAAAGGCAAGAAAATCACTATTTTAACAGGATGTTTAAGTTAATATACTACAAAATATAGCAAGCTTAGAAGTTTCAAAATATTAAGTCGTTAAGTCTAAAATATTGGAATCCAAATGTTAAGTTTTATAAATACCTGACGTTAAAAGTAAAATTATTTACACATTTTCTAACTCTCCTTAAGAATTGGCCAAAATTCAAATTATTATGTTCACTTTCCTAAGTGCAAGGCGTTTCGGGGACTCTTCAGTTATGACAGCTGCTGCGATGCCTACACTTTCTCAGCATATTATCGTTTACTTTAAAAAGATGTGCTTATGAAGCATCTTTAATGTACTTACTATTTTTCTCATTTCAATATATACTTTCGCATTTTGCAGACAAAAGCCGTATCCCACACACCCATAATTTCTTTTATGAAATAAATATTGGGATATTAATTCCTTGTGTGCACTTTGACTAAATTTCCAAGATTTTAAAATTTCGAATTTCGCCTTTAAAATTTGTAGAAAATATTTCATTTTTCAGAACCACGATTTTACAAAGAAACAGATTTCTGAAGCATCGAAAGTTACTGAAACTGAACCACATTTAATTTTTTTAACTAAGCCGCATGCTGAATATGTATTGGAACTACCCAGCAAACACACACAGGTTCTCTGAACGTCTATTAACGTTCAGAAGACGTTTTCTGAACGTTAATAGACGTTCAGAGAACCTGTGTGTGTTTGCTGGGTATGATGATTTAAAAGTCAAGTCACATACACACTAAATACGACAAGCAAATTTATGCCGAATTTACATATAGAAGCCATGAAAACAATTTACGCAAAAAAAGTAACAAAAGAAGCCTCGAACACTTATAAATAACATTTTAACAAATTAATTTTTAAAAATTTGAGCCTATGGTCATAAGACATTTATCGATTAAAAACTATACTTCGCTTAACACGAAGTGAACTTTACTGGTTACAGTTAAAAATGTTTCTTATTTAATAACTGAAGCTGTTGCAGAATTCCTAACAAAAGCCAAAGCAAATCCAGTAAGAGTACAGCCATAACAATTTTTGCTTGGTTATACATTTTAATAAACCAACATTTCAGTCACATCATAAGACTTGGCAATTATTAACATCGTTAAAGCACGTAATAGTTTAAACACTGCATTTGCAGAAAATGAAGTTTAATCCACACATCCTTACCCCAATCTCCAGAACTCTTCCCAAACGCCTATTAACGTATGGAGAATTTGTGCAGCTTGGTCCTGAATTTAATTTTGAGAGCTATTGTGTGAACAAAGGGAACATTAGAACATTTCACTGCATGACATTATGGTGAAAAAAAAATTTTTTTTCGAGGAGAAACAATGTCGTACAACCGTGAGACTTGCATTTTGTTTTAGTTCCTCGCCTGCCTTTTAATCATGAACTTAACTGTTCTGCCAGAAATAATTTTCAAAATAGCCTGCAGCTTTTTTCTTTGATTTTAGTACTTACGCTCATATAATTTTCTTAACTTCAAATTGGATAAAATATTTGCTTTATGTTCTGATAATGCTTATAGACGTTCCGTATGTAGTCACAGTTTAGAGTTGCCAACAGATTTACGCTCGGTAGCATGTTAGAAATACCGAAAAGAAAGTCCTACACTGAGCTTGAGAAGCTTGATATTAAGTATAATTGTAAGTATAATTTTCTAAAACTTATTAAAATGAACTTCCCTAATGAAGTAATTTTCATTGAAGCTAACTTTCTGCATGGCCTTTCGACTTTCTTAGCGTATGAAGAAAATGCCGCTGCATTTTTAAACTAAGCAATATACAGGAATTTTATTTGACCTGTATATACTTTTGGGACAGTCAACACCAAACGAATTTTCGTTATGGTTATCAATAACCAAGATCCACAAAATGTTAAAGCCCAACTTAATGGGTTCTGGAAGAAATATTAGAACCATGGTCCTGCACAAATTAATTTTTTATAGGGCCCAATACAGGCACCATGTTTGAAATATTTCTTCACTTACGATGAAAAATATCAAAGCAATCCTTAAATAAGATGAGGGATAGATAAATACAATCCAAGACTTCCCTGTATAATGCTTTCTGTTTAAAATTTGCGGTATCCTTTTCATGCACTAAGGAAGAGGAAGGGAACTTGAGTGCGAGACTAGAGCCATTTTAGCTTACATTAAAATTTTAAAGAACTAAGTTACGACACCATCCAGGTAATTTTAAGTTAAAAAATTGAGAGCCTACGATTAAAAATATTAAATTCCTTAATAATATTTAAATAAAATTTGTGTAAATCGAAATCTCCTTTTAAATATGGAAGAAAAATTGTTCCAAATGCGAGTTAGGAGAAACTGAGGGAAACTAAAAATTTACAAAATTTCATTTAGTTGCAGACAAATCTGGCAAACGAACGCGCCGTTTTCATTAAACTATTGGATAGATTCATCTAGCAACTTCCCTTTAAAAAAAATAAAAGGTGGGTATATTGTTTGGGATTTTAAGGCTGAAGGTCCACAATAGGACAAGACACTAAGCCCATGACGATAGCTCAAGAAGGACAAGAACCACCAGGATTTAACTCTAAGCAGTATGCAGATTTAAAGAGGGGAAGTTGTTCTTTATCAATTAAAGAAAAAAAACCTATTGAAACCTTGGGCAGGATGTAATACTAAACTTCACTTTCTGAAAAGGAGCTTTCTCTAAACTTAATTGCATCATAATCGCATTCTTTAACAGCGTACTTGTTAAGGAGCTTTCGAAGGTTAAAGCATTACTCCTTTAAGAAATTTTTGTACACTTTAATAACCATATCATGAGGACATTATAAACAATTTCAGTTCTGAAAACTGCTGCAAAATGCAACACATTTATACTATCTTTACGCTTTTAAATTTGAGAATATCGAGTCGTAATTCCCTGTACATTTGAGAGTAACGTACTCCAAGATTAATGCCGAAATTATATTAATTTAGTTTCACATAATGCAAGTAAAGCGCATAACGGTACCAAAATAGAAAAGTAATTTGACCTTACAAAACTGCACTTCGTTAGATTTTCAAAGTATGAGCATAGAAGCTCAATCTCACCAATGAAACCTATCATAATCTCCATGGGGGGGGGGGAAATTTACAGTAAAACCATCATCAAAGAGACCATCTTTGTAAGCATACTTGTATTGTGACTACTTTAGTAAAGCTTATTTTAATTGATGAGATATTTCTAGTAGCGTGCGCACCAGTGGCATTTTATCCTAGTTCATTAACTATCCAAATTAATGATTTAACCCGTAAGTGTGACCTCTTCACTATTATGCAATTTTAGCTAGATAATTTGAAAATAGTCTTAAAATTAAATTCTCGTACAGAAATAGAATGAAGAAAATTTTATTGTCCGACTTGCCCAAGTTTTTTAAGCAGCTCTGCATTGGCAGACTGCTCAGTTACATTGATCAAAGATATAATTGAAAATAAGATAGCAAAGCAATTTATCGAAGAAAAAAATAAAATATTGTGAATATTTAAAAATTGTCCAAAATACTAAACATTTGACTCAAATTTTAAGTTTAAAATATAAATGTCTATGAACATTTTATTTTATTATCAGTGTTGTACAGGAAGTATTATAATTCATCGATTTGAAAAGGCAAATTTCAATATAGATAAAAGTTAACAGATATTAAACGTCAGTTCATGAAAATAGTGTGCAGCGCTTTTATTTACGCTGTATTTTTAATTATAGTTATACTTATTCGTTTTGGATCTTGACCATTTTCTTTTGCCAAGGTCTAATGATTTAACATTAATACAAGTGCTTGGTAAAATTATGAACAGATTGTAAAATAGTGACTACTTATATGGTCTGTTCTGTCATTTCTGAAGGTTGTCAAAATATGACTGGCTTCACTGCAGATAACATTAAAATTAATATTTAAAACATACAAAACCTCTAGTGTAAAATAAATCCAATATAGCGCAGTCAAACATGTAAAGCACATATTTAAGTCACTTATATGCAGACGACTTTGCATTCTTACGAATTAATTCTGCGTTATGCGTGCAACTAGGATATGTTATAGATGTTACATACTCAGAAGGAAGAATTACTACTATAAGAGCAAAACTCGCCTCGCCGTTCGAGGTTTGATTAAAATACGGCAGAAAATGTCGTCTTTAGATACATATTTAAATGAACATGCGTTACCCTCAATGATGGCGATCCGCGTCGTAGTTCTTTAAGGTAAGTCGTGAAGACTTACAATTCTGTATAGAATGTGGATGCGAGACATCTCCTTTAAAGACGTCGGGCAGTAATAGCATAGTGCCTTACATTATCTTTAACATTTGTATGTGTTTATGCAAGTGTTTTCCGTTGTGAAAAGCCTTCACGAGGGTAATCTGCCTGCGATGAGTGCTTTGTCGAAGGACCTCTAAGAGCTCTAACGCGTATTCACGTTACATATGGAGAAGACGACCAAACTCCAGTCATAGATCGAGACGCGCGGTGGGCCAGAAGGCGAGACACCCACATTTCAGCGTTTGTCAATTTAGTCATTCCTAGGCTATGGTTTGGCCCGCTTCGGATTTCTAATGCAACTACTTCACCTTTTCGTACATATAAATTTAAAATGCCCTATTACTTCCATAATGAAGACAAATAGAAGTTAACTTTATCACAAAACTTATGTTTTACATGAACATTTCTTTAAATAGGGTATTTTTTTGATAAATCTATTGCGCAGCAAAATCTTCAAAGCAAGTGCACTAAAGACTGCAAAATTAGTCTGCAATGAAACAAATGTAAATGTACTCTTATTTTGAGTCGTTTATAACAATCTCCCATACTTAAAATCGCAAATGGACTGAAATTGCCTTTTAAGCGTTATTAAAAATTTAGTCTCGAATTGTTAAGCACTTAAAAATTAACTTGCACTTTGCTTAGTAAAACAATGTTTTCGTTATTTTTAGCTATATTACTTTAATCGCAGATCATTTTAACGAGTCAAATGTTTCAGGCTAGTATACGATCTCATTTTTCGCTTCCATTGCGCATAAATCGGATAAATAACGCTTAATTTTTAATTCTAAACAAAATAAAGGTTAGTTTTCCTTTGCACCTTTAAGGCATCCAAAAATTTTCAATTTGAGTTAACTGAATTCCACGTAAGCCAATTAAGATTTAAGGGGTTCTGGGAGAAATATTAGAACCATGGCCCTGCAAAAATCGATTTTTATAGGCGCCAATACAGGTGCCATGTTTGAAATATTTCGTCCCTTTAGATGTGAATATTAAGTTACCTTTTAGATGGATAAGCCAAATTCAATCTTTTATAGCAGTACTTTCCTGTCCCGATACTTTAGACTTTAAATGTTCACGATATTTATCCTTTTCATGCAGTAAAACAGCCAAATAAGATCTTATACTGGTCCGAAACATAGCTCATTAAAAAATGAGTGTGTTGGATAAAAGTAATAAGCTAAAAATAATTAATGCCTGTCTAGTTACTAAGTATCGTTTGCAATAGTTTATGATTAAGTTTTAATTTCACTTATAAACAGCAAAATTCATTGAACTATCGCTTGAAGTGTGGGAGATTGTTATAAATGAATTTTAGAATCCGAGAAAAACTAAACACTTACGGCATTGCTTATTTGCAGACTAATTTTGCAGTCTTGAGTGCAATTGCTTCGTCTATAATTTTGCTGTGCATTAGATTCATCTAAAAACTAATTTCCCTTTTTAAAAAAATATGCAATACATTTTGCGAAAAAAGTCTTTCACTTTAAATCTTAACAGCATAATAGTCATGCTGTTTTGCTCACAAAATTGTAGTCGCTACTTTAAGTCCGAATTGTTTGACAAAAAATATTTAACAAATTCACATTAACTAATGGGACAGATACGGAAGTCCACGGTACAATGATTTCCTAATTTAAACTAACATAGTCACTTGCAGAAACTTTCAGTTCTTTACTTTAAGATCTGATTTTAGGGGCAATTTTAGATGAAATATTAAATGACAGATTTTGTCTAAAGTTATTAAAACCATAAAGGACCCTCCCCTATGAAATATTTCCGATTCAGCTGACTACATGTTTTTATAAACAAAAAAAGAAACTTCAATTAACCTTGTGAAGTCACCATCGCTACCCGTTGATAGTGAAGAATACAAGTTTATAATGAAGATTGTAAAGATAAAGTTAAATTATTTTCATGAATGAAAATTTAAAGTGCTTTAACAATGTTTATTTAAACACCAAATCAAACAATTTTTTTCAACCGCTATATCCAGTTAAAACAGACTCCAAATTTATTCCTCGCATATTCTACATGAGAATGAAAACTGAAAATCAGTTTTACGAAATTTAAACATAGTTCAATTTTTCTGAACTTTCAGATAGTTTTTTTCAAATCAAAGCTAATAACTTCATTTAAGAAAGCCCAATTTTTTCTTCATTACTGTCTTAATATTCAGTTTAGTATTTATGTTAAAATGACTTGATTTCGTATTTAGTCATGCTTCGTATAATTTGATCAAAAGATTAATAAATTTACCTTGCGCA
Organism: Cheiracanthium punctorium; assembly: GCA_038373885.1. NCBI lineage: Eukaryota > Metazoa > Arthropoda > Arachnida > Araneae > Cheiracanthiidae > Cheiracanthium > Cheiracanthium punctorium. The sequence goes on from JAWZYV010015597.1 coordinate 16,976, forward strand.
CTTCCTCTACAAGAAATGTGCAGGTTACTAACATTTTCAAGTTCAGTGTAGCCACTGCTCAACCCGCTAGGCAGTTTTGGCACTTTCGTACTCTAGCTGCATGTTTGAACAACGTACTAGAAAATTTAAAAGTGTTAATGAGTTGATGTTTACATATAATATTCTTCATGTACACAATTTTAATAACCAGATCGTTCAAAACATTCATAATTTACGCACATTTGAGATTACTGCAAACTTATAACCTTGGTGCTTTAAATGTTCATACGAACAGGTAAAAATATAAAATGCATTAATGCTAGATCCATTTGAAAAGCGTTTTACATACATTGAAACTAGTAATTTATGGTCGATATTAAGTTTACATACGCAATTAACTGAAATACGACACACAGAGGTAACTATTGACAATATAAACTTCAGAATAATTTCAAATATATCTTCAAAAGTCATAGAAGGTTCTAGAATACAGTATAAAAATTTGGCAGAATTTACAGTGAAACCCGTGTTAAAATTTTTGCAAAATGTCTTTAGTGACCACTAATTAAGTAACTCATTAAAAATGTATAGAAATATGTAGTAAAGCAAGCACCTGTGTGAATGTACCGACTAGGTTAACAGGCAGAAATTTTTTTTAACCTGTTAAGCGCACATGGATCCTGAAATTCAATATTCAGTTTATGAAAGTGTATAAGATATTTAATATTCTTTAAAATCATTCCGTTTCGTCTAGATTATTAAAATTCATTGGTTTTAAAGTTCCTGCAGCGAATTGAAGTAAAAAAACTTCCGATTTTAAACTTTAGTATCTGAAGTCTTTTATACAGAATTTATAACTAAAATTTTATTCAACTTTTTCCTTTATCATTTTATTTTTAAAAATGGTCTTTGCACTTTTAATGTTCTTACAAGTGCTCAGTAAAAATAGACAAAATATGGTAAAATAGTGGTCACTCACGTGATTGGTAGTCATTTCTAGAAGACGTCGAAAGGTTTCACTGCATACAGTACACTTCGAAATAAATAGTTATGAACCAACACAAAAGTATTACAGGTACAGACATGGGCAACAGGAAGATTTGACAAAACTTCGGTCTCTTAGCTGTACAAAATACAAACTGGATGCTTTAACAATGAGGCTAATTGAGACTAAAATACTGAAGAATGTAAACCTTGAAATATATTACTATACAAAAAGTTAAAACTGATTACTTTCACTAAGGTAAGAAAACATTGTTAAGGCAGGAAATGCTGTTGCCATCTTGACTAATATATAGACATTCTTATTTTCTCTATAGCTTCAAGAACGTGACAACTCTTTGACCAGTTAAAAGTTTAAGAGGTCAGCTTTCTCAAACTGCCGCTATTGGTTTGTACATGCAATTGTGCAAACTTTTCATGTGTTCCAAAACAGATTTTGGTAGAGAAAAATTGCTTTTAGACTATCGAAATTTTAAGACTGATTTACTACTGTGAAAATTAGAGATGTCTTAAAAGTTCACCTCACACTATTGATTTTTTTTCAATACACGGAAGCTCACAAGTATAAATTTTATTACACAGTAAAATTTAGCAATTTTACGGGCACTTTGATTGCGCATAAGATTATGTCGCAAAGGCTATTAATAAAGTAATTTAAATTATTTCGCTCTGTAAAGCTAAAAATCTCCTTTTAAAAGCACAAACATTTTTTCTTTAATGCCAATACAAGAAAAAGTTCGTATAAACATGAATGATTAAACACATGAAGAGTCGTTGAGATGGTCAAGTACATGATAACATCTGCGAAGTCTGAAAATGTGAAATGCCAATCTGGACATGGAGACAACGATGAAATGTTAACTTATCCTTCCAACCACCATCGACATGAAACGCAGGCTAAATCTTTGGTGACAGACCTGCAGGAAGCTCCACAAACAAAGTTTCGCTATAGACACTTTCAGCCAGGTATCCTTCCACCCAGAACTATAACGAAGTTCAGTGACCAAGTTAAACGTAAATTGGTGATCTGAAAAGGAAAACTGGAATTAAACAAAAACCTGGAAATATATCTGGAAACAAAGTGAGAGTTCTAAAAAGGTTTTGCAAGTTCTGTTTAGTTTCATAACTCGCCACATTCACAATTTCCTTCACTTAACATAATTTCATCACAAATGCAAATACTTAAATAACAAGCCATTGAATTTTAAAATTCGAAAAGTATCAAATCCCGTCGGAGAGAACCCGTATATAACAAATTTTGGTCCCGCAGTTTTATATTTAATGATTTAGATATAGCCAACCACCAGATATTGCTAAGGAAACCTTTAACAGTTGGTGAACTTTAAGGGACTAGACTGATAAAATTGATTTTTCTGCCGTTTTATTCCGTTAAGATCTTTTATAACTGCATACTCTAATTTCACGAAATTCCGATATTCAATAACTAGTGTAAACTCATTAAAATGTTAACTCATTAAGTTGTACTCGCCTCTTAAGATCTATTGATCAGGTATAGAAGAATAAATTAAATTTGGAACACAATTTTCATAAAGGTAACGTGGTCTCTGATTCATCAATTCAAAAGTTACTGTTGTGTTCAAGTTAAAAATGTGTTTAAATACTTTCATGAAATAAATTTTGCATTTTTCTTTAAACGAAATTAACGTTTATTTTGGCATTTTAGATTTTAGTAGAACTGCATTTTCAGGCGTCTAAATGTAACGAAAACCTCGACCAATACGATTTTCAATAAACACATTTCAGCATTAACAATTCCACGATTGATCTTTTGTGGTTACAAGCAAAGCTACACGAGGGAAATTGGCTTGCATGATTGTGCTTTGCGTGAAGGCCTTTTTAAGGGGCTCTATCGCGTAACATCAGTAGAAAATCGCTCCATATCGTTAGACAACTGTGCAGGAAGGCCCGAACCCGGGACCTTCCCACTTCAGCCATCTACCATTTCAGTTATTTACTTGGCTATGGTGCGCCTATATGATTAAACTAATTGATTGCCCATAATTTAAATGACTTGCTATTTAATGACTTGCTGAAGTCAATCTATGTGCTAATGCCAAGAAACTACTGAACCTCTTCGTCATACAAATCGAAATTAGGCAAAACACTGCTGACGACGTTTTGGGAACCTGAGAGCAGATAACTAAGTCGAATTTTTATAAACTATTTCAGTTAACATTCAGCACACAAGATTTGCTAAAATTTAACTCTTCAAAATCAATAGCAAGACCTAAATGTTTGAATGCATTTTTAAACAATGTAAAATTATAGGAGACATTGGGTATTTAAAGCTAATTAACATTGGTGTGCAAACATTAAGGATGATATATTTTCTTATACTTTTAAGTTTTGTTTGGTACAATTTCTATCAATTTTGTACGCTTCTCCTGCGCTAAAAATAAGTTAATCTTTTGACTATTAGTGTAATTAAAACGATTAAGTTCATTTTAACAATTGCCCAATATTCATATGCAAATAACTTGTCAAAAATTACGAAGAACGAACGTCCACTAGCCTTTTAAGCCAACATCAAATTTAAGATTAAAAAACTGTAGAAATCCTTTATTGCTTAGTTTGCTGTGTATGGAACTTTCATTAAACGAGATCTTAAATGCAAGTTTAATCTAGAAAAGCTTAAGTGGAAGTTGAGAAATTCCAGTTTATTATGCAAGGAAAGTTTGAAGAAACTAAATAAAACCATGGTGTTCAGAAAAGTCTGTTAGAAACATTTAACAGGCACCGGATAAACCATATGTATGTTGTATGCAAATTTCAGATGGATGAGAGGGAAGTGCACTATACACAACCGAGCTTATAATGTATAGCAAAAAGCTTACCTTTCAATTGCAGGAATGAAGCTAAAGTTCTGGCTGCAAGACACTATTGCTAGTCTCAATGCTGTCCACGACAACCCTTTTTTCAATGCCATTACTTGTAAGAGACAAGGCTGTTGACCCCAAGTATCACTACTCCATAGCTGCATTGGTAAATACATCACGAACTCCTGAGCTTAGTTGAGACGATGTCTTGAGCAGTCTCGCAAAAGGTGGTCAAAGGAAATATGCAATTAAAAGAAATATTTTTATAGAAAATACATTACGCATTAAAACGTGTATTAACAACAACCCAGGCAGCACAAGTTCTTGAATGTCTGCTTACGATCAGAGAAGATTGTGCTGCATGGGGAAAAATCTAAAATCTTGTTTTTAAATTATTCAAAGTATTAGTCAAACACTTAACATTAGTCCATTAACCTCCGCTATATGAAATGAAACAATTCAGTAATTTAAATACATAGCAATTCGCAACTGGTTACTAACTTAAAGTTGCGAAAATCTTATTTAGGAATTGTGAAATCCGAAAGTGGGAGACAGTGGGGGTAAATTTTATTATGGACACTGAAGCAAGACATCGATAAATCCATGGAAAGACAGTTTTAAACTTATTCGTTTTGTTGAAATAAATTATTCAGCAAGCCGTTTAGAAACTTTCAAGCAATATATGCATACACAAGATCATTTATTAATCCAAACTGTACAGATTTAAAGAAAAAATATCCCCTGTCAGCTAAACGAATTGCAATCTTAGAACCTTCAAATTTGAGATGAACTAGAATCTGAACAGCTCGTAAATTAGCCGTACTCAAAAATTTCGCCCAAAGGGAGTAATTGCGAAATCTTTCAGAGTGGAATAGGGTACATAGTGGTTCTTTAAACCATCGGAAATTATCACCCTATATAGCCAGAAACTTGTGGCGACTTATTGCGATCAGGAATATACGGTCTTTATAAGAAGTGGTCTGAATAGCATGAGATTGCACCGTTTCACTAATGAACATACTGCGAATTCACTCACTGTGGGAAAACTAAAAAAGCAGAAGTGCACAATGACAAAGCCTATGTGAACAATACCTCATAATGGTATAACCAAATAAGACGAGGGAAAAATTCTCTTGCACACTAAACTTTTGTTAACATAGAACCTGTCAAGTTTCCGTTTAGGAATTTCTCAAAATGCCTTAACCATTTCCGGACTGCTAATGAATTTTACTGCAGAGGCAAAATGCACCGCTGCGAAAATTATCCCAGAGGACGGGATATTTTCACAGCCATGCCCAATCTTCATGAAAGCCTTCAAAAATCACATAGCATGCATAAAATTAATGCAAAATGCAAAGGCAAACGCATTGCATGTTATATTCTGAATGAGTTCAAGTATCACTCACTAAAAACTAATATACTCGTTCGCAGTGCTCTGAGGCAAAATTATTCTCATCAAGTATACGTGTTTGCCTTTCTCGGCAACTTCCGGTTAACACGTATAGGCGTCACGGTCCGAAAACTTAAAGATTTGAAGTACGGCATTTCTAAAGATTAGGTTTTTCCAAAATAAAGTCATTGTAACCATTTTTGTCATGCTTCGGTATAAACTACTGAAACTAACACTGAAAATATTCTATATACATGGATGCACATAATATGTATATGCATATGAAGTACCTTTATTGAACATTTGCATCTTGCAATGGAAAATACGTCGAAGCCACAGAGCCCTATCCCACATAGCCGTAGTTTTTTTTTTTTACGAAATATTGGGCTGTTATACCTTGCGTGTGCCCTCCCTTCGACTTTATATTCCTGGCTAAGATTTTAAATTATTTAATTTCGCCTTTAAAATTTTCAGTATTTCATTTATTCAGTAGGTATTTCATTTTGTAAAAGCACGATCTTAAAATTCTGAAATTACTGAAACTAAGTCCCATTTAATTTTTTAAAAATTATGTCTCATCTAGAGTGTTTTGGTACTTTGCTGCTTTAAAAGTAAATTCACTTACTAAAGGACAAGCAAATGTATGACTCATAAAATTAGTTAATTTACAAATAGAAAGACATGGAAACTAATTATGCAAGAGAGTTGAGCCTCGAACACTTAAAATTCACAAATATTAATTAAAACTGAGCCTATCGTCATAAGACATCCAGCAACAAAAAACTACGTCGCTTAACAATAACGGAACTTTACTGGTTACAGTAAAAAAGGTTTCGTATTTAATAACTTTGGCTGCTGCAGAATTACTAACACAAGTCAAAGCAAATCCAGCAGGAGTAATAGTCAAAACCGTTCTTTTGTTTCAGTTACATATTTTTGGTAATATGACATTGAATGAAGCTTGCACATCCTTAACACCAATTCAGCCCAACGTTTTCGGAACGCCTATTAAATTACGGCGAGTTTGTGCTACCTGGTACTGAATTTAATTTTGAAAGCAATTATGTCCAATAAAAGGAACATTGGAACATACTGCTGCATTTCATTAAGGTGAAAAAATTAACTATTTCAAGGAACAGCAATGACATACACCTGTACGATTTGCATATTTTGTTTTAGTTTCGAGCCAACCTTTTAATTATGAACTTAACTGTTATGCCATAATTTTCAAAAGTAGCCTATAGCTTTTTTCTTTGAGTATTTACTCGCACAATTTTCTTTAACTTCAAATCATAAAATATTTAGCTTTATGTTATGATGATGGTTATAGAAAGTTCCGTATATACATAGAGAGTTGCTAACATATCTACTGTCGGGAACATGTTATAAAGGCCGTCAAGTCCTTCACTCAGCTTGAAAAGCTTAAACTTCAGTAGAATTGTTTAAACGCATTAAAATGCTATTCCAGAATGAAGAGATATTCATTGAAGTTAACTGACTGCATGGCGTTTTGACTTCCTCGGCGTATGAAGAAAATGCCGCTGCATTTTTTAAACTAAGCCATATACAGGAAAATTTTGTCATCTATATACTTTTATAGACTGTCAACACCAAAAGTTTTTAAAGGTTATTAACAATCAAGATTCACAAAATGTTAAAGGCTATTTAGTTTAAATTAATGGATGTGGAAGAAATATTAGAACCATGGTCCTGCACAAATATATTTTTTTAGGGCCCAATACAGATACCATGTTTGAAATATTTCTTTACTCTCAATGAAAAAATCTAAGCAATTCTTAAATAAGACGAGGGACAGCCAAATACAATCTATGACTGTCCGGCAAAATGCTTTGTTTAAAATTTGCAGCATTATTTTCATGCAATAAGGTGGGGAGGGAACTTTAATTGTTCCACGGTCTCTTACATCTAATTGTATAAAATGTTCCTGTAAGCTTAAAATCTACATATCGTAACGTTTAAGTTAAAAAATTGGGGCCCTACGATTTCTTTATTTAAATTGCTTAAAAATACCTAAATAAAATTTATTCATGCCAATCGAAGTCTCGTTTTAAAAAAGTAAGATAAATTGTTCCAAATGCAGTTTAATTTCTCTAAACTAAAAATTTACAAATCTCATTTAGTTGCAGAAAAATTTAGCAAACTTGGGCGCTGTGTTTGTTATTTTCCTGTGCAATAGTTTTATCTAAACTTAATTTTAGAAAGGTTAGTAGATTGGTTGTCTGGAGTTTTGAACCAAGGGGCACTATAGACGAAGTATTAAGCAAAATGGCAACGTTAAAGGAAGGCAAGAACAACCATTTCAATCTGCACTGAATGCTTTGGGTCAAGTTGTAGATTAGTAAAATCGAAGAGAAACCGTATTAATCCGGTATAGACTTGAGCGCATTATGGTTGGAGGCTCCGAGAACTGACGAGAAAAGCTATAAGTGTTGAAACATTAGGCAGGATGTAAAACTATACTTCATTTTCTGAAAAGAAACTTTCTTTACTTTGAAACTTAAAGCATAATATTCAAATTTGACTGTACCAGTTAAATTTTCACAAGTTAAAACATTAAGTAATTAATTCCTTTAATATACTTTTTACACACTGAACATATGGAGAGAGGATATTCGAAATAAATTATGAAAATTACTGCAAAAATTTATACACCTTGATGCTTTTAAATTTGCGAAGATTGAGCATATTAATTATACGTACATTGGAGAGTACCGTTTATCACACTCCAAGAGAGACTAACTTTATATTAGAACAAATTTAATTTCGCATAATTCAAACTGCACTGCGATACCAAAATAGCAAATTAGTCTTTACAAAATTTCTATTCAATTTTCAAAAGTTTACCACGATTTCAAGTTTTCTAATGCAACGCGTCATAAATCTAAGTAAAACTTGCAGTAGAACCTATCAACAAGGACTATGTAAGCACACCTGTATTATTTATAAGAAGCTTTACTAAAGTAGTCAAAACATTCGTATAGAAATATGTCCCTTTTTACTTGCTAAATTTAGTCACTGTTTCAAGTCCGAATTGTCTTGGACATATTTTCTAACAAACTCGCGTTAACTAATGAGACTGATTTGGAAGCCACCGGTACAGCCATTTACCAATTAAAACCAACAGTCGCTTTTAGAAGCTCTTCAATTTCCGCCTCTAAAACATCTTCACCAGTAAACTACTGAAAGACAAAATCAGTCATTTATAATCAATAGATTTGCAATCATAAAGGCCCTCCCCTATAAACATCTCATCTTGTAGCCGACTACACCATATACTAAATATATAACATTCTAATAAATTTAATCGTAACGCAATAATTTGTCGAGTCAAATTTTTATAAATAAAAGTTTGTTAACCTTGCGAAGTCAACATCAGCACCTGTCGATAATGAAGATTGTAAAGGCATAGTTAATTCCATTTCAAAAGAAAATTTAGGGTGCTTTAACAATGGTTATTTAAACAATTCTTTTGAACTGATACACATCGCTGAAATACAGAAATCCAAATTCATCCTCATATTTTATCATTGATGAAGAAAAAATGAAACTAAATTTATAATCTAACAGTTTTACGAAGTTTAAATAGTTTTATCTTCCTGAATGTGCAGCCAAGCTATTTCAAATCAAAGTTTATAGCTTCATTTAGGAAAGCCAAAAGATTTCTTTTTCAAGACTATCTTAATATTCAGTTTCAGTATTTAAATACAAATTTGTGATTTCCTATTTGGTAATGCTTCGTAAGATTTTCCCAAAATTAAATTTACCTTGAGCTCTTCCTCTGTAAAAATGGTGCAGGTTACTATAACAGTTTGAAGTGCAGTGTAACCACAGATGAACCCGCTCGGTAGTTTTAATTCTCTTAGTACATTGGCTGGATGTTTGAAAAGCGAGAAGTAAACAATTATTTTAAAAATTAGCTTCTTTATGTTCACATTAAGGTACTTCATATACATTTTAACCATATCATGAGAACATTCATAATTAAGTATTTGGAAATAAATTTTGTAGTAAAGTTACCTTTGTGCTTTTTAAATGTCACGGGTAAAAAATATGAAATACATTAATGCTATATTCATTTAGGATAGTTTTACGTTCACTGAAATATTTAACTTTCAGCTGATATTAAGTTTAACGGTTGCACACATAATGCAATCAACTGAAATATGATACAAATGCAGCAAAGCAACTCTTTACAGAATATCAACTTCAAAAGTAATCGTTCAAATATATCCAAAAAATTACCAGTTTTCTAGAATAAAAAGTTTCCAAAAAAGTTTCTAGAATAACTTGGGATAAAAATTGGATAGAAACTCATAAGTCTAATAAGTTCCACTTTTCGTAAAAACGTTAGTGACCACTAAGTATTTAAATAGGAAAAACGTATAGAAATGCATGTAGTACAGTAAGCACCTGTGTGAATGTACAGACTAGGTTAAAATTGTTTAACCTGTTAAGTATGACGCATCTCATTCAGTTCATTAAAGAGTAAAATGACTTTTCGTCCAGGTTATTAGCCCTATAATGCACGACTTTTTAAAATAGGCTGAAAATAAAATTGTAACTTCATTAAGGCTTACCCACTCATATTTAAAAAAAGTCAGCATGTAGTTTCTCAACAAATCATGGAAAACTTACAAATTCAAAAGACTTTGAATGTTCACGAAAGCTCTCGCAACACGAGAGTAATAAGCATAATTCTACACTTTAGTCCTATACTATTTGAATAGTTTTGTATTTTTCATTCAGCAAAAAATGAAAAAATGAAGTAATCAAAAATTCGGTCAAAAATTATCAGCAAACTGTAGACACATGCTATGAATTCATGCTACTTAGTTAAAAAATATTGGTACTTACAAGTGCTTGGTAAAATTAGACAAAAGTAAAATAGTGGTCTTACGTGATCAGATTTCATTTCTGTAAGAAGTCATACCGGTTTCACTGCAAATAAACTAAGATCAATAGTTATGTTAAAAAAATTTAGTATGACAAATACAAAATTAATACAGATTAAGACCTATGCAATAAGAGGATCGAAAAGACTTAACACTCTGCTAAGTGTACGAAATACTAGCCTCCTTGTTAAAGCACCCGGGTAACTTGCCAGTAGCGTAGCTATAATTTTATTTCGCGGGGGGTTGGGTATCGAATTGTAAGCTAAAGTTCAGTTGTAAGCTAAGTAGAGGATCCTTTTCGGGGAGGCTGCACCCCCTCAGGCTACGTCCCTGTAACTTAGTACAGAACATAGAAGATTATAAACCTTAAGATATATTGCTAGACGAAATGTAAAACTGATTAATTTCATTACGATAGGAAGAATTGATAAGGCAGGAAAAAGTGTTGCCAATATTGCCAAATTGATGTTGATCAATATTTAGACATTCTCATTTTCTCTGTAGTATCAAAAATGTAACAACTATTTCCCAGTTAAATACTTAAGGTCACCTCTCAAACTGCATTTACGTACTAACTTTTAGTTCTAATTTGGCACCCAACGTGTTTCAAAATAGATTTTAGGAGAGACTTTTAGACTACCGAAATTTTAAGACTAATTTACTGTTGCAAAAATGATAGCTGTCTGAAGAATCCACCTTACTCAAATTAGATTTCGTATTTTTTTAGATCATTAAGCTCACAAGAATCAATTCAGTTACAATTGCCTTAGCGTATGAAGCAGATACCGCAAAATTTAACTCCAAGCACTAGACAAATTTTTCCGACACTTACGAATTTACACAGCCATTTATAACCAAATTGGTAAGTTATTAATCAAGATCTGCGATATGTTGAAGTTATTAAATTTAAATTACTGGGTACTGGGAGAAATATTAGAACCATGGATCCTGTACAAATAGATTTTTATAGGCGCCAATACAGGCGTCCATGTTTGAAATATTTCATCCCTTCCGAATAAAAGTACATCTTAGACTAGGGAAGATAAGTGATAGCCAAATACAATATATCAATGAAGTAGTCCTGTATAATGCTTGTTCAAAACTTTCGGTATTTATCCTTTTCATGCACTAAGGTAAAGTTTCCATGCTCCGAAATATATCTACATTTTGTAAACTGCTTTTTAAAATAATTTTGAACTGATAATCCGAACACGATTTAATTTTAAACTTTTTCTATAATTTAAGAAAAAAATTACACTTGAAAAGCGTGGTTAGATCTATTCCGAAGCAGTTGGCAACTGACTACGGAAACAAAGATTGTGTGCCAGACTGGAGCATTTTATCTTAGTCTCATTAAAAATAAAACGAGAATAAGCTGCATGACGTAAAACTTTAGTTAGAAATTTGAGAAGGTAAATCTTTAAATTTGCTAAAAGAATTAACTTTATTCATGTAGGTTGAAGTCTTCTTACATATGGAAAATAAGTTAGAAAAATGAGGGAACACTAAATTTAAAATTTTCACTTGCAATGAAATCTAGGAGTTTTACGCGTACTTTGCTTGTGCATAAGATTGTGCGGCAAAGGTGATTAATAACAAGAAATTTAAATTTTTGCACTCTTGCAGCCTTTGAGGCGCAACCCTTTCCCAAGGCTGGAAAAGGGCAGTCGTTGCCATCGCTCGACTTAACTACCAGCAAAATGGCGGACGATCGAAACGTTCATCGCGTGCCACAGATCGACTTTTTGACGCAGCTGGCTGTGCCGCAGCATTGGGCAATCTATCCAGCTGTTCTCGCATTCTTCCATTTTTCAGCAGATGTCAGTGCTGTTAAAAATAATCGTGACCATTTTTTTGACGGGAAATGACGTGCTAAAAAGTAAAGGATTCTCGTGGAGCTATGTCACCCGCAACATTTTTATAGAAATCAAATCTATTCTTCGTGACTGGCAACAGTCAAAACCTCAGAGTGGTGTTCCCATGCGCGTTAAAGGGTTAAAGCTAATATTCTCGCTTTTTAAAAGTTAATATTTTTCTGTAATACTAATGTATAAAAAAATCAAAACGCCATGAATGACGAAAAACATGAAGATCCGCTAAGGTGGTATACATGGATGACATCTATGCACTCCGTCTCAAACTGTGTAATGTTACCCTGGATTTGAAGACAAATCTGAACTCATCCTTCCAGCCTTCAGAGACTGAACGCAGACTTAATCTTCGCTTTCGGAACTTCCTGCAGGTTTATGTAACCCAAGTCCCACTGTAGACATTTAAGTCCGGAATACTTCCATCCAGAACTATGACAAATTCAGCGACGTCTACCAATGGTTTGACCAAGTCAACTTAAATCTGCGATCTGAAAAAGAAAACAAATTAGGAAAGAAAAATGTTTAAATATCTGCAAACAAAAAATGCTAGTTGTAAAGGTTTTCTAAGAACTGTATTATGGTTTCTCATTTTCCATCCTACATTAACATTTTCGTTAAGTCTAATTGTTAAAACTTAATTTTAACATTAACACTAGAACCGCGGGATGGGGTCATTTTGACCCAAAACCAGATTTGATTCCGTTTTTTCGAAAAAGTTACCAACCGAAATTTTTAAAAAATCACGACTTTTCCTAACTTTATGTTATTAATTATCTGTAAAAAATTTAAGCTCGTAACTTTTATCCGTTTTTTGTTTTTAATATGTTTACCTGATTTCGCGGAATGGGTCATTTTGACCCAAAACTTCCCACAAGTCTGGAATCTGAAGTTCAAATTAAATAAATACCATTATCATTCATAAAATGGTTGGTTGTGTGTGATTACGGCAACGCTACACAAGGGCGATCTGCCAAGGGGGGGGTTGCCTCGGTAGGAGGACTTTCTAAGGGGTTCTAACGCGTATTCACGTTACATCTGGAGAAAACCTACCAAAACTCCAGACCGTTAGATCGACAGCCGCGCGATGGGACCCGAACCCGGGACCTTCACACTTCGGCCATCTACCATTTTCAGTGGCATAACCACTGTGCCATGGTGAGGCTCATTCATAAAATGAACGGTAATGACATAATAAATTCCAAAATAGCATACCATTATGTAATTTTCATTGCAACGTGAATTTTACAAGTCGGGTCAATTTGACCCATACCGCGGTTTTAGGTATACCAATCTCAAGCGACGCGGTTCTAATAAGAATTATAGCAGCAATATTTTTGTACTTTTACTGTAATATTAAACTTAATATGAATGTTAAGATTGAACTAGCATCATTACCGTTGAAATATAACATTGTTGCATTGCAATGTAAATTCTGCAAGTTGGGTCAATTTGACCCAGCCCGCGGTTTTAGGTATATCTGAAATGCCTCGGTTCTAGTGTTAAATGCATATATATAATATACAGGGTGGTTATAATTAAACTTCCCTAAGTAGTGCTCTATAGCTAAAACGGGCGAACGGATTGCAACCAAAATTGGTATATTGGGTATACATGCATGGTATGCGCTTAAGGAATTTCGAAAAACATTTGTTAAAAAATTTCCACTATATGGCATTTTGCATGAAAAACTGCAAATTTAAGGATGGAAACGGCTAATTCGAAATATTCAAACAATTTTAACATTTATTCAATAATTTGGGTGATATTTGTGCCGATTTCACCATGCAAAGTGCCATCTAGGACATTTTAACTAAACGTTCTGAAAACTTCCTTTGAGCACATCTCGTGTACAGTCCATATGCCAAATTTTGTAGCAATCTGCTTACCCGTTACAGCTTCAGAATGCCGTTTGTAGGGGGAAGTTTATAATCACCCTATACTTAAATAACAAGACATTGAATTTCAAATTTCGAATACAGTCAAACTGGTTGTTAGCAACTCGTATATAATAAACGAAAATTTTGGCCCCGCCGTTTTACTATCGTATTTAATGATTTAGATACAACGAACCACCGGATATAGGTAACAAAACGTTTGGTCCCTTGAAGCTCATAATGAGCTTCAAGTGACCCAAGGGACCGTTTTGTTATTTTGGAAAGACCTGTTATAACAGTTATATACTTTAATTTCACTGATTAATAGAAAATCTTAATAGAATCTTATTACTGATTAATAGAAAGAGTAATACGACTTCATCAGCAATACAATTGCTGTTTAAATTTTAAACGAGTTTTCATAAAGATGGTAAAGAGGAATTTGATTCATATTATTCCAAAGTAATTTGTGTTAAAAATGCATTTAAATACCTTCATAAAATACAGATAATTTTGCATATCTGTTTAAAGAAATTAGAGTATATATTGGCCTTTTATATTCTAGGATAACTGCATTTTCAGACACTTCTAAAAATAACCAAAAACCTCGACCAATACGAATTTCAATAAAAATATACCACACCGTTAACATTAATTCTACGATTGATTTGTTTTGTGGTTAAGGCAAAGTTACACGAGAGCAATCTTATGGGGTTGTGCCTTGGGCGAAGGATTTTTAGGGCGGGGGGGCGGTATAAGGCGTATTCACGTTACATCTGGAGAAAATCGCCAAAACTCCAGACCGTTAGACCGACAGTCGTGCAGCAGGGACAAACCCTGTACCTCCCCACTTCGGTCATATACCATGACCAGTCATATGCACTCTGCCATGATCGGCCTATATGAATTATACGAATTGATCACCAATTTAACATTACTTCCTATTTACGTCAAACTAAGTGCTAATGCCAAGAAACAGGCGAACCTCTGCGTCATGTCAACCATCAAATTTAGGCAAAACGCACTTACTGCTGAAGTTTGAAGACATTTCGGGAATATATGATAAGATAACTAAGTTTTGGATTTTCATAATTTCAATATTGTGGAAATTCAGTACTTAAGTATAAGATGTTAAAATTTAACTCTTCAAAATCAGAAGTAATACCCAAGTGTTTAATTTTACATTTTTTAAAAATGTTTTCAAAGGGGGAAATTAAATACTTAAAGAAACATTAACATTTATCCAATAACTATACTGTACAAAAATTAAGGATGAAATAAAAAATTCTTTCCCATATTACGAGCTGTTATACGATTTATCAATTTTGTCCACTTCTGCTGCACTAAAAATTCGTTCATTTTTTAATTACACTAGTGTGCAGATATTAAGCATAAGTATTTTAAAAAATAACCTTATGCAAATTAACTTTTCGTGACAAATTAAGAGGAACGTCTACTGGCCTTTTAAGCCAATATCAAATGCAAGATTAAACAACCGTGCTGAAATCTTGATTAGTGTGCTGTACATGGAACATTACACTAAACGAGATCTTAGTCATGTTTAGTCTAGTACTTGAGAAATTCCAGTTTATTATGGAAGAAACATTGGAACTAAATTAAGCCATGGCATTGCGTAAAATATTGTTTAATAATGACCAAAACGGTAATGAACATTAACAGACACGGGATAAAGCACATATACACAATTTTCGGATGGATGCCAGAAAACTACGCATAACTGGGGTTTCAACGTAAAGTATAGAAAATTGCTTACCTTTCAATTGCAGGAATAACGTTGAACTTCCAGCTCGAAGACTACCGATAGTTGTCCCATGCTCTCCACTATAACCAGTTACTTCAATATCATTGCACTTGAGAAGGTCGGTCGTTGACTAGAGGTATCGATATCACCCTACAGCTGTCTCAGTCAATCCATCACCAAGTGTAACGGAACTTTCGTTATTTCTTGAGCAGTCTTCCAACGTTGGTCCGGGACCAACTGCAATTGAATGAGAGAATAAACTTCATTTTTATAGAAAAGTCACTGAACGTTCAAGTGTGCGTCTTTAACTTGCAATCCAGGTAACACAAGTTATCCGAAAGTCTTACGATGTTTCGATAACGTACTTTAAACGATTACAGCCGTTGGGAGAAAACTGCGCTGACTGGGAAAATCTTAAATGTAATTTAAAAAAAATTATTCAAAGCCACATTTCTTAACCCATTAATTGCCGCTGTGAAACAATCTAACGCTTTCGATGTTAATTCGCAATTGTGCGCTAATTTGAGATTATCTTAGAAATTACGGCGGTCCCAAAATGGGAAATTGCTTACTGGGGCAAATTTTTTTTCCTTCTATAAAAGCTAAAGCAGCACATTGATAAATTCATAAGAAAATTACGAAAAACTAAAGTTTTCAAGGCAATAAAAGACTCGAGCAATATAATTTAACTACACTAGAAAAGTTTAAACCAATATATAAAGTCTACAGCTATTAAAATTCTTCCGCCTGCTAAACAAATGACAATCTTAAAAGCTTCAGATAAACGGGAATCCGAGCAACTCATGAAAGAAATCCTGCACTAACGTTTCCAGACAAGGGGACAGTTGTGTCGCTAACTACAGATTTCAGACAGAAAACAGTTTCGACATTTCACATGGTTGAATTATTGCATCTTTCGACAGAAAAGTTTAAAAAATAGTCTTTCGGGGACGTACAGGTTAAATAGCAGATCTTTAATGGAAGAAATTTAACACCTAACTTATCACCAGGAATTAACAGTCTTGTACAGGTGGTCTCGTAATAGAGGTGGCCTTTCAGAGAGCTTTCACTATATCACTGATGAATATGTACGGTGAAATTCACTCTTAGACGTATTGTGGGAAAAAGGAAATTGGTGCAAACTATATAGCCCATGCGAACAATACCTCATTACAATATGGCAGAGAGGTGTGGTTAACCCATTTATGCCTAGTGTCCCTTTTTTGGGACGGTATTTTCGCTATTAGTCAAAAACGTTATTTTTCCTAGCCTTTATTCATGAGTATTGAGCCTCAACTCTACAAAATATTTTAACATGACCCAGTAGGATGTTGATATTTAGATTTTTATGCATAATGATTTTAAAAGAAATCATCCCTTGTTCAAGAAGTTGACATCAGAAATTTATTCTTTCTGTTATCAGTAAAAATCGAAGAAAGTCGCAAAAATATCCAGGCACAAATGGGTTAAGTACTTTTTGATGGAATACTCTGGAAACTAAATAGAACTGGTATGCTGATACAAGCGATTTCGCACATTCCGTTACTTTTTACTGATAAAATGTCCAAGTAAAACTGCGTTATAACTTAAATGGCGCAGTTAGAAAATTGCCGAAACTTTCCATGAGCAAACATTTACACGGATTAGAATGTGCTAACACTAAAGAGCAGCGGTTCTCCAAAACTATTTTAGCTTAAGAATCTTTATTCATATTCATTTACCGGCGACATTTTGAAGAAAAGACTAAATGCTCATTGAAGAATAAAAAACTATTGCTGAGGAACGGGAGGGAGAGGGGCGTCATTCCCACTATCCGTTGCTGGCGGGATTGGAGGTGGGGGGGGGTGCAACTTCAAAATCTTGGGAACCTCTATAATTTAATTACCACAGAAGCAAAAACACCCACAGCAAAATTAATTTTATAACAAGCAGAAATTCGTCAATTTAGGGATTGGTGAAACAAACCCAAGTATTATAAATACTTAAGTAAAATTACTTATGCGCATATACAATATTAACGCACAATATATAATAATCATTGCTAGATGAAAGATAAGCCACACCTAGAACGTTTTAAAAGTCTTTAAAAAATATCTAACTTCAGTCGTGCAAGACAATCTAATATATACTATAAAATATAAAGTTTTATTGGGTTAGAAATTGCATTTATGTTAAACTAAATATATTTGTGTGGACGAAGACACATTTAAAATGGGAGCTCTTTATATAGCTAACCTATGGGACTACTCATGCACCATATAGCAGTATATAAAAAAAAAAGAGCGTAAAGCACTAAATAAATTTTCGCGTAGCTAAACGTAAAATTCCCTTACTATTAAGTGCGTATAAAAAATTAACATTGCATAAACTCTTTACCTTAGCATTCCATCAATATCGGTCACTGAAACGAACAGGCAGACAGACAGCATAGTGGCTTTGCAGCCAAAGGGCGTTCTGAGTAAGGCAACGATCTTAAATAGTACTTCACTTGCTGAGATACAAATGCGAAGGCCACATAAGTCGGAAAAATCTCGATTAGTTAAACACTGCTGTTGGGAGTCCAATAAAGCTTAATCTTATTTTCTCCAATCATTAACGTCACACTATTGACACTGGACGAAATTCTGAGCTTCAATATAGAAGAGGTAACAGTTGTCGTTCGTTCTCGTTTATTCAGGGTTGTACGGATTCCCGGATTTGTAATAGTTTCGAACGTATGAAATATTTTCCTATATTGATCCGATATTTTAAA
Organism: Cheiracanthium punctorium; assembly: GCA_038373885.1. Classification (NCBI taxonomy): domain Eukaryota; kingdom Metazoa; phylum Arthropoda; class Arachnida; order Araneae; family Cheiracanthiidae; genus Cheiracanthium; species Cheiracanthium punctorium. The sequence goes on from JAWZYV010015597.1 coordinate 35,356, forward strand.
AGTGGTTCTACTTTTTTATAAAATACGGAAAGACGTTTCTTAGAGTATCTCAAATAGTTTACGACGGTTTAGGACAATTTTTCAAAAGTTCGGAATTTTAGCAAATTAAGAAACCGTACAAACCCTGTTATTTCGAAAATACTGGTCAAGATATTCAGATACTCATCTCCCATTATTTACATGGTCAAAAGATCAGGACCACAGGCAATAAATCCGGAAAGTGATCAACGTTACCGTTATCTCGTCTTTACCAACAGTGATTAACCTCACATAAGTAACCTCATACAATTAATATTAGAGTGTAATCCAAGATTCATATGCTAGTTTTGTGAATAATTTCATTGTCTATTTTATTCAATGAGGATTTATAAGATCTACTGAGACAGTAGAAATTTGTCCAGAACATTTCCATATAGATGCATGTACAAGTTATGGACACACTTACATGTCCATAACTTGCGTGTATCTTGTGCATAATAAGTCCATAACGTGTCCGGATGGAAAAATACGACTTCCATCCTGAAATTTTATGGGAAAGTTCTGGATATCCATATGGACAAGTTGTGGTCAAGTTTAGGATAGGTTTTTTACCATTTATGTTAATATAGGGACACGATTAGGGTACTTTCATGTCATTTTCATTTCGTGTTACAGTCATATTCTGGATCTTCCCGTTTATGTCGATAGCAGTTGGAGTGTTTACATGTCTGTTAATGCTATGCTTTAGACATATTATGAGTTTCCGAAAGATGATCATTCAAATAATGTGCATGAGGGATCTTGTTATAGACATGGATACGTTTCGGACAAGTTCGTTATGAAATGGACATAAAATAAACAAATGGCTGCTAGAAATCACGTACAACTCAGAAAATATATCTATTCAATAAATGGAATCGCTGGAATAAATGGAATAAATGTAACAAAGGTCAGATGTCCATCTGTGATTAGTTTATATCGAAAGTACTAGTCATGCATATGTGCCGCCCAGGTGGTTTAGTGGCTTAAGAACCATTCTATCACGCCTTGGGTCCGGGTTCGAATCTTGGCTTGGTCATGGATGTTAACTTGTCCGTTCCTTCATAGGGGGTAACGCTGGCCTCCCACTGGGTGTCCCTGTAATAAAGTGACCACAGTACCTTCGGGCAGCTGCAGTGGCCAATGCTAATCGGCAAATGCCTGTCCGTTAAAAAAGAGTCATGCATTTGTTCAAAAAATTGGAGTCGAAGGGAAGAACTCTAGATGAACAAGATTCACTCTTAAAAGGAAAAAACATACCATGTTTTCACCCAACAGAATATTTTCACGTGACGTCACTGAATTTTTTTTTCTGTCAACTCGGATATTTAGGGATGCAAAGCCACGTTTTCGACCAATGACCATTCTCAAATGAACGAATGCTTGCCCGAAAAAAGTTGGTTGCTAAGGTGTGATGTAGTGATAATGATGTAGGTGAAACAGCTCCATGTCATCTGGGTGAGAAGTTCTGGACTGCACGGGCTTTTCGTAAGCACACATACACGGGCCCAGTGTAGTTGCGGGTGGCCAGTTTGAGCACATTCGTCAACGCTCAACCAGTAGCGCTTGTTCTACTGATTTCAGTTTTAGGCGTTAGTAAACTCTCAGATTTTAGTAAATCTAAACCAATTGATCATCGTTCTTAAAGTCAAATGAGAACTATTAGTTGAAAAACTAAATCCACTGAGACAGGAGCCAGTTTATTCACTTTTCAATAGTTTGTTTAGTGTTTCTGTGAGGCCGTTTTGTTAAATTTAAGCCTCACCAAGGCAACGAAACTGAATAAGCAGAAGTCGTTCTTAAACTTGAAAACAAATAGGATATTTAATCGCACCTGTTTCACTTTTTGGCAGTTTTTTCACAAAAACTAGTGGCACGAGTTGATGATTTATGAACAGAAGGTATGGGGCGTTTTCGTCGAAAAGCCTTTATCTCCAGGAATGTTTATCTGATCTTAACCCATTTGTGCCTGGATATTTTTGCGACTTTCTTCGATTTTTAACTGATAACAGAAAGAATAGATAAATTTCTGATGTCAACTTCTTGAACAAGGGATGATTTCTTTTAAAATCATTATGCATAAAAATCTAAATATCAACATCCTACTTGGTCATGTTAAAATATTTTGTAGAGTTGAGGCTCAATACTCATGAATAAAGGCTAGGAAAAATAAATAACGTTTTTGACTAATAGCGAAAATACCGTCCCAAAAAAGGGACACTAGGCATAAATGGGTTAACACAGGGTTATTGAATTCATGAGTCCCATCTTGTCAGTCGATGAAAATCAGTTCAGTGAAGCCTTGGGTTACAGTCTCTCCCATAAGAATGTGAGCATTTGAAAAAAAAATCTTTTTCTTTATTTTCTTTTTTATTTGTCGACCAACATTAACTCTTTGCGGTTACTTAATTTTGGACATGAGTGTCGTAGTGGTCGGAATTTATTTCGCGAGACTAACCTATCTGCGACAGGTCCTCCCTCTTGTTGACAGTAAGCAGCTTTCGTAATGTATTTCAAAGGAGCTGGAAAATAAATTCGATGGTTTACTTAACCCTTTAAAAGGCCATGGTAAGAATACTTACCACCTACGGTCTATTAAATACAGAAATTAATTATCATTAGTGAATTTTCTGATTTTTGTTCAGTTACATTGGATGTATATTTTTTCCATACATCTAGATTCTAAATTATAATTGGCTTATGAACTTTTCTTCCATTCGTCATGTTAAAGAAAGCTCGAGTAATGACTCGAAAATTGAGTATAAGAATCATCGCTTTAATGATATATTTTTGCGTTTAATTCCGTGTACAAGCAGCAGGTAGTTTTCCGACTTTGATTTTGTGACTAATCAATGTATTCTCCTGCAAAATTTCTATGTTTGTTTAATACTTGTTTCTCCAGTTTTCACGTGGGATATTACAGCAGAGGGGAAAAATATATGAATTAATCCTTAAAAAAATGGGCCAGAAAAATCCCAAGTACTTTCGACTCTCTGCACATAAACTCACCTTATAAAGGGTTAACCAATTCAATCCATTACAATCATTGAAAAACTTGAATTGAATACTTTTTTTGAATGTTGTTCCAATGTAGTATGAATTATAATGCTAAACGTATGGGAACCACTGACTATGTTTGATTTTTGAAGGTGTGATTTAGCTGACATCTCTTTTGATGCTCATTGGTGAATTGCTGACATAATTCTTGGAATATAAAACAACTTATCAAAATAGTATGGGCTATGATGCTTTAACAATATTCACACAAAATATTCAGGGATAGCTCCCCCCCTTCCCCCTTACAATTCCACTCGAAGTATACGAATCAATTCCCTCAATACTAGCCCCCCCCCCCAACAAGAATGCAAACAATCCCTCTTCATCTTACTCTTGCAGAAATTTGGCTGAAAATTTTGGCGACGGCTCTGAGAAATATTGTAACCACGCCTGGGAGACAAATTTCAGCGTTCCATGTATCACCCGACAAAGGATAATTGGTTATCGTTTGTCATTCTGCAGTTTTTAAGCCGGTGTAGCTCAAAGGATGAGCTACGGAAGACTTGCCCTCGCAATACAGAAAGGGGATGCTGAAAAATGCATTGACTTGCTATGGAAACGGATCCCGTGCACGTACAATGTACGCCAGCCTTAACACTAGATTTATCAGACCAGTCATTTTGACTGGTCGTGCAATTTCAATTCAAAATTCCTACCTTTTCCTGTAGAAATTGTGACTGAAAAACTGTAAACAATTAAGTGTTTTGTTATTTGGCAATGTCTATTAATTCATTTATCTATTAAAATTAATATTGTTCAACATTTTTTGACATTTTTTAAGAGTGAATAAAGACTGGAAGTCACAATAAGCATTTTTCTTATACACCAGTCATTTTGACTGGTTTTGGTAGAAATAGGTATATATAAATAGACGGTAAATCTAGCGTTAAGATGGTTTACTTAACCCTTTAAAAGGCCATGGTAAGAATACTTACCACCTACGGTCTATTAAATACAGAAATCAATTATCATTAGTGAATTGATTTCTGTATTTAAGAGACCGTACACTTTGAGACTGGTCTCTTCGACTGGGTCAGATTCATGAGGTGAGGTATGGAGATACCGCCATAAATCTCTGAGCTGCGGTCTAAAAAGGATGTATTGCGGTGCATATCATTTTGAACTAACATTTTTAATATGACAGTATCATAGTATTTTTAGAATCATAGTGCTATCTCCTTTTCCGACCTCATAAATCTAACCGAGTCGGACAGACCAGTCTCAAAGTGCATTGCCGTCTTTATGTATATCCAGTGACAACAAACAGTAAGATGATAGCATTCCACTCGGCTCTAGTCATTTCTTAGGCAATATAGCTCCCTTTGAGTCCCTAGTCTTGTGCCTTGCAAGCAATAGGAATCTTTGCAGCGTAAAATGTGTGCAGCAGCAATACAATGTAACATCAGGGAATTATCGGGGAGACTATCTTCAGAAAGAATCCATTCATGTGACATTTAGTTGATAATAAATTTGTCATGAAGAAAAGGGAAAGAATATTGCCCCGGTCTTCCCAAAGCAGGGGTTGTCTCATGTTATTTTTTTTTTTTTAAATTGGCGATTTCTTTCTTTCCCTCTTGAGATCATCCACTTCCAGTATTCAAGTAGCATGCACATACACACAATAAACAGTTTTCCGCGTCCTACAACGTGTCCAAGGTATTGTACCTCTTCTTGAGCAAATCTACACTTGGCAAGTTTTATAGCTAAGTTAGCCCGCTTTATCCGTTCCAAAACCTCCCGCAAATGTCAGATGGAGTTTGTGTGTTCATCCCTGGTCTGAGAAAAGATCGCGATGTCATCTAAATATGGAATCGCATAACTGTCGCACCCTTTCAAAATTTCACTCATCAATTTACTAAAGTAACACGGTGCATTTTTAAGACCAAATGGCATACGTAGTAGTCTATATACGCCAAAGTTTGTGGCAAAAGCCGCAATTTTCTGAGCTCTTGGGCTCAACGGAATCTGCCAGTAGCCCTTTGTCAAATTGATTAAAGTGATATATGTTGCTGCTGCAACTGTTTCAACCAGTGGCGGATCCACGGGGGGGGGGCTCTGGGGGCTCGAGCTCCCCCCCCCAGAGCTAGAAATACACTATGGATTTGGGAAGTTTAAAAAAAAATTGTAAATTTTCACATGAACTGAAATTTAAAAATGTAGCACTGTATATACAGTTGACTCTCTGTTTAACGACGATCTCTTTCAAAAGACGATATTTCAAAGTCCCAGCAACTCCAACGTAAAAAATTTCTATTCAAAGACGAGGTCGTTTCTGTTTAACAACGATTTTTTTTTTTCATTTTACGCTACAGGAACAAGGGAAAATTTTTTTTAAGAGTGGGAAAAAGTGCCGGGGAATGTCAAAACCCAGACAGCACAAACTTGTCCAAAACACGCCTAGAAGCACTTTGGCGACATGACTTCTTTAAAATTAGAACTGTCACTGTAGAATAACACCAATAACACAGTCCTATAGCAATGTGGTCAAAGTAATAGGGCGGATCGGTTGCAGTTTCGGCTTCAATATCAGATAGCTCAAGCCGTCTCCCTGTATTCTTATCTCTATGGCCGCATTCGTAAACGCCAAACGAGTTGCAATCGTGCAACGAGTTTCTTTCTAAGGTGTTCGTAAAGGAAATTGAGTGCATTCAGTTTAAAAACTAGAGCGTTCGTATTCAAAACTGAGTGCGAATAGTTTCAAACGAAGTAAACTGAAGGCACATCAAGTTCGTTCCGTTGTTTAGAAGATACACTTGCTGCACGTTGTTGCTGTTTTCAAATGGCGTCCTTTGTTATGGAAAAGTATGTTGTGAAAAGCATTTTACGTTTGCTGAAGCTGCAAATATTATTTTTTCGAGGAGGAAATGCATGCGTGCGTTAGAAAATGCTACGAAGGTACACAATTTTTCAAAGGTAATCATTTTCTTCTATTTTTCATTTTAGTAAATTCAAAAATGCATGATTTAGTGTTGAGATTCAAGTTGATTTAAACCGTTATTAGCGAAATTTGAACTTCTCTTGCTAAATACTTTTGAAAAAATGAAAGTTAAGTTGAAATTTCTAAATTTTGATCTGTGCACTTCAATGATGGCCACACTTTCTTTTAAAAATCCTGTTGATTTTATAATGAGTATGTACTAAAAACTCTCCTCAGCAAAATTAACACATTCGCGAATTGTAAACAAATGCGTCTCCTAGGCGACGAAACTAAATAAACTGAAGTTGTTCGTAAAGTCAACAGAAACTGATAACCACTGACAGCACTAAACACACGCATTCCAGTTTTCTTACGAAAACTCGTGCAACGAGTTTGTCGTTTACGAATGCAGCCTGTGATTGGGGCATCCAACATTATATTTTATGAAGGGAATGACGGGTTAAAAAGCCCCTGTCGGAAATCGAACCTGAACCCAAGGTGTGATAGAATGGTTCTTTAGCCACTACACCATATGGGCGATTGAAATTGCTATTCTGGGGAAGAGAGAACTCTCTAATTCACATGGGAAAAAATGGCTATCAGTTTCTATAAGTGGCTATCAGTTTCTTTTGTTTCGTCGCCTAGGAAACGTGTTTGTTTACAGTTCGCGAATGCATTAATTTTGCTGAGGAGAGTTTTTAGTACATACTCAATATAAAATCAACAGGATTTTTAAAAGAAAGAGTGGCCATCATTGAAGTCCACACATCAAAATTTAGAAATTTCAACTTAAACTTCATTTTTTCAAAAGCATTTAGTAAGAGAAGTTCAAATTTCACTAATAACTGTTTACATCAACTTCACTCTCAACACTAAATTATGAATTTTTGAATTTACTAAAATGAAAAATGCAAGAAAATGATTAACTTTGAAAAATTATGTACTTTTGTAGCAGTTTCTAACGTATGCATGAATTTCCTCCTCGAAAAAATAATATTTGCAGCTTCAGTAAACGTAAAATACTTTTCATAACAACATACTTTCCATAACAGCGTACGCCATTTCTAAACAAAAACAACGTGCCGCAAGTAATCTTCTCAGGAAACACAATGAACCTAATCCGTGCTCAGTTTATTTCGTTTGAAACTTATCGCACTCAGTTTTGTATACGAACGCTCTAGTTTTTAAACTGAATGCACTCAGTTTCCTTTACGAACACTTTAGATGGAAACTCACTGCACGAGTGTAACTCGTTTGGCGTTTACGAATGCGGCCAAGAACGATGACAGCGAAAGACTGACCAATGTGCAGCACAGTGGTAAAAGCCACAGGCTGCATTCGTAAACGACAAACTCGTTGCACGAGTTTTCGTAAGAAAACTGGAATGCGTGTTTAGTGCTGTCAGTGGTTACCAGTTTCCTTTGACTTTACGAACAACTTCAGTTTATTTAGTTTCGTCGCCTAGGAAACGTGTTTGTTTACAATTCGCGAATGCGTTAATTTTGCTGAGGAGAGTTTTTAGTACATACTCAATATAAAATCAACAGGATTTTTAAAAGAAAGAGTGGCCATCATTGAAGTCCACACATCAAAATTTAGAAATTTCAACTTAAACTTCATTTTTTCAAAAGCATTTAGTAAGAGAAGTTCAAATTTCACTAATAACTGTTTACATCAACTTCACTCTCAACACTAAATTATGAATTTTTGAATTTACTAAAATGAAAAATGCAAGAAAATGATTAACTTTGAAAAATTATGTACTTTTGTAGCAGTTTCTAACGTATGCATGAATTTCCTCCTCGAAAAAATAATATTTGCAGCTTCAGTAAACGTAAAATACTTTTCATAACAACATACTTTCCATAACAGCGTACGCCATTTCTAAACAAAAACAACGTGCCGCAAGTAATATTCTCAGGAAACACAATGAACCTAATCCGTGCTCAGTTTATTTCGTTTGAAACTAATCGCACTCAGTTTTGTATACGAACGCTCTAGTTTTTAAACTGAATGCACTCAGTTTCCTTTACGAACACTTTAGATGGAAACTCACTGCACGAGTGTAACTCGTTTGGCGTTTACGAATGCGGCCAAGAACGATGACAGCGAAAGACTGACCAATGTGTAGCACAGTGGTGAAAGCCACTGACATTGGGAGATGGTTCAAGTGGAGGAGCAGGGTTCTGTCCTCTCGCGTGGCCGTCGATCTGCTGATTGGAGTTTTGGGCGTTTTCCTCCAGATGTAACGTGAATACGCGCTAGATACCCAGAAAAGTCCTCCCCCAAGGCATTTGCCCACCTCCCCTTGTGTTTGTCCTTTCTTTGACGTAGATTTATAAGCGGTTCCTCGTGACCAAGCACACAAATCCGAATACCTGTTCCAACACAACAACAGAAAACAAGATCAAGCACCCTCGCCGAGAAAGGGTAGGTGAAATCTTATGATTTCGCTTTTCAATTTGATCCGCGTCTCTGAGCTGCTACTCCTGAGCAACAGTCACCGATGAGAGTACTTTTCAGGTGTGTGATGATTCGATTGCACGTATCCATTTTCTAGCAGTCCTCTTGTTTCGTTTTAAGTTAAATAAACATCCCAAATTTTCAGTTGTGTCATAATCCAATGCATTATCTTAGTTTTCTGGTAACAATCTTCTTTCACGTGAAGTTAGACTTCTGACGGATGAGAATACACTTGTATGTGAGAGGAGGGGGGAGGGGGAATGCAACTTTGTATGTTTTGTACTTAATTTTTTGTGCAGGTTTTTATGGTATGAATGAGCTGTAAAGGATGGTATGTTGTCCTAGGGGCGCAAATAGGACCACTCGATAACATAATTAAGACAATAATATTCTGTAACAGTTGCAGATGCCAAAAATTTGTTTACATAGTAAATGTTCTGCCTTATAAATTCTTTTTAAAGTACATTCAGAGCCTTACTATCGCACGGGCAAATCGGGACTTTGCCTAGTGCCCCCGGCTCGAAAGGGCCCCCAATATCAAATCTTGTTCTGAAATATTCTTTTTTACAATAAAATTTTTATGAAAAATAAAACGAATTTCATAGATTGGGGGCCACCAAATTCATCAATGCCCGGGGCCCCTGTTGGTCATAATTAGGCTCTGTACATTTAAAAGCGAAGTAGCTTCATTATTGATAAAAGCAATTTTTTATGTGTGTTATCATCCTTTGTTTTCATTCTTCTTTTTTAACAGTTTACTACTTTTTTAATCTTTTCTGTGTTCGTGTTAGAAATACCTTTATACAAAATGAGCAGAACTTTCATTGGAGTTTGAAAAGCTTTGTTCCATGTGATAGGAAGAAATTTCATGAGCATACAGTCTGAAATTTGGATAGTGATAATGTGTATTTGTAATTTCTGTAGTTGGTTAAAGTTTAAAAAAAATACAGAATGGATGTTTTAGATTTCTAAAAATGTCTCAAAATAAAATAGTAAGAAAATGAAAAATTGAAGTTTGAAATCAGATACTCCTGAAAAATCACTCTGATTAGCTTTCCCATGCCCCCAGAGTCTTAGTTTGAAAAGGCCCCCCAAACTAAATAAAATAGTTTAAGACAGAATCTAATTGGCCCGACCCGTGGCCTAGCTCATAGCGCTGGACGTTCGCAAAAAATGGACGTTCAAACATACTTTTTGATAACATTAACTAATAAGTAAAAAATATGCATGGTAAGAAAATAAAGTAAATGAATAAATAAATCGTGTCAAAAGTATGTACTACAAAACACTTTCCAACAAAATCTTGTTTATTTACATTTTACCACGTAACAGAGAGTTAACTTATCGCTTCCATCGTCGCAAAAACTCAAAGGAACATGGTTTAAAATCTAAAACAGTTTAAAAGACTTCGCAACGATACTTTTCTTTCAAGCGTAACCAGTCGAAATCTGTTGTTCAGGTTGAACTGCCTTTTCATATAAAACTTATTAAAAATTGACTTCTTTGAATTTCGTGTTTTCTTTTTCGGTCCACCTTATAGAATGAATGTTATATTTAGCGTCGGTGCTTCGTCATTTGAAACACTCTATTGTAAAAGTTGTTTGAGTTTGTCTGTCTGTCCGTGCCAGTGGCGTATCCAAGGAAGAGCTACTTAAATGCACTGTTGAACCCGTGTCCAACCTCGTCCCTCTCATCACTAAAGGGCCCCCACCTGACCGAGTGGATAAGACACTGAGCAGGATAGATAGCTGAAGGTCCAGGGTTCTGGACTACTGTGCGGCTGTCGATCTAATGGTCTTAAGTTTTAGGCGGTTTTCTCCAGATGCAACGTCCATAAAGGTTAGGAGCCTTTGCAAAGTTCGTCGCCCCAGGCACCCCTCCTAGACAGGTACCCCCTCTTGTAGGTTTGCCTTAACAAAATTCTATCGGAGGCCAAGAGGCGCAACGGAAGAGACTCTCTTTCTCTGACTGATATTGCGTCCGAGAATGGTTCTTTGAACGCTCCACCGGAATCAATCGATTGCGCATGCGCAATTCTGCGATGCTCCCTTCGGCGATGCTCTCTTCTGCAATGCTCTCTTCTGCGATGTGAGCGAATAGGTTAAGCACGGATTCGAGTTTACAAAATGAAAAAAAATGCCCCATGTTCCAAATGCACTTACGAGACCTCCGTTTGTTAACTACTGTGAAACCTGTGCATAACGATAGTGTTTCTAGCGATAAACCTCTTTATAACGATCATTTCTTGGGTCCCGACGAAATTTCTGTTTACTTAACCCTTTGAAGCGCGGTGTCCTCGCTGTGAGGACACAAGTCTGACATTTTGGCTGTGTTGATTCACCAAGAATAAATTTCATTTCAATTAAACACTGAAGGAGGACATCTAGATAGACTGCCCAGTGTCTATTTGTGTCCCTTGTGCACAGCCAGCTGTGTCAAAAAATGTTCTTCAGCTCTGTGGCGCGCACTGGACGATTCGATCGGCTGTCATCTTGAAGGGTAGTTAAATCGTGCGATGGCAACGCCTGCACTTTTCCGACATTGGGAAATGGTTGTGCTTCAAAGTGTTAATGCATTTTGAACCTGTGTACACTGATATTCACTTTTTACCAGCACCTGTCTTAGCGATCATTTTTAAAAACCTTTTTCATAAATGCGTGTAGCCCAATCTTTTTTTTTTGTTTGTGTGTGTGTGTGTTTGGGGGGAGGGGGTGAACACTACCCATGGTCCAGAATATACTATACGAAGATTTCAGTATCGAAGTGGAAAAAGTAAGCCTTTTTAGTCATAAAGTGCCTCGTTAATCTTGAATTTAATGTGCTAAAGCTAAACCCTTTAATCTGTGGTTTGGCTGGCGTTTGCAGAAAAGTTATATTTTTGTAATGCTATAAAGAAATACAGGGTTTGGACAAAAATATGGAAACACTTAAAAAAACATGTTTCTTTGCCTAATAGGGTGTAGGAAAAACAATTTGGTATTCAAAACAGCTTGCAGTCTTCTCGGAATGGATAGATACAGTTCCTGTATACTTGCCAAGGGAATAGGGTGCCGTTCTTCCTGCAAAACGGTGGCAAGTTCAGATAACTATGTTGGCGGTGGATAGCGACCGCGCACTGTCCTCTCCAATGTAGACCACAAAGGCTCAATAATATTGAGGTCTGGTGACTGTGGTGGCCAGGGAAGATGTGACAATTCATCCTCGTCTCAGAAAACCAGTCCTGGACAATGTGAGCTGTGTGAACGGGGGCTTTGTCGTCTTCGAAGACACCATCACCCTTGGGGAACAAAGTTTGTACCATGGGATGGACTCGATCGACCAAAATATTCACATAAGTCTTGGCAGTAATGTGGCCTGACAGAATTATCGTGGGGCCCACAGAGAACTACGGTATGGCTGCCCAAACCATCACAGAACCCCTTCCATGTTTCATTCTTGGCAACAAGCAGTCTGTATTATAGGCTTGCGATGGCGTTCTCCAGACGTAAACTCGGCCAGAAGTGGGAAACAATGTGAAAGCAGACTCATCCAACCCTATTACTTTCTTCTACTGCTCTATAGTCCAGGCTTAAACACTTATAACTTAAACACCACTTTTTCCTGTTACGGGCATTATCATCACGGATGAATGGTTTTTGAATGGCAGCTCGGCCAGGAATACCCTGTTTATTGAGCTCCCTTCTTATTGTTTTGGTACTCGCAGGGTTTGTGAGCACCACATTCATTTCAGCAGTCACTTTTGCGCAGCTGTGGTCTTCTTATTTTTCGTCACAATCCTCCTTAATGATCGTCTGTCACGAACACTCAGCACGCACTTTCGTCCGCGCTGCAATTTAGCGGATGAAGTTTTTCCGTATTTTAAATATGCGGAATAAATCTTCGATACAGTACACGCTTAAACCAAACGAGCGAAATTCGATCAGTCGGAGCGAAAAGTGAGCCAGTTTTGAAAAGTGAGCTTCTCCTTTAGGAGCGTTTTTCGATCCCAAGAGCGGAGCGGAATATAACAATAAGCGAGGAAGGAATTTCTCGGAAAAAACAGGAAGGGAAGAAAGAAGTTCTCAGAAAAAAGACTACTTAAAGAGCACTTTCGCGGAAAAACCGGTCGGTTTCCATGGAAACGGATCGCTCCGCGATGTATCGTTTTTTTCGCTCTTTGGGTTTAAGCGTGTACCTCTTGCAACACTCAACACCTCGGCTACCTTGCTTACGGAAGCACCCACCATAGGAGCCCCAACAATTTGCCTACGTTCGAAGTGCGATTGCCTACGTGTGCGATAAAAATAATCTCGTGTGTGTCTCTTGTTGCTGTCTTTAGAATACTCATTCAGTTTAGTCTAGGTAATCAGTTGACTAATTAATGCAGGCATGCGACAGCCACACTAAATTTATATATATTCTTTCAATGAGTTATCTACAATTGATTTACATTTCCATAATAGAGCTTCAAAAATTGTCTTATCAAAAAAAAAAAAAAAAAAGAAAGAAAGAAAGAAAGAATTATGATATTTATCTTTTGCTTAAAAAAAGTTAGATCTTAGGGGGGGAGGATAAAAACCTTCAAACTACAAGTGCGGGGCCCGTAGCACCTGCTACTTCTGCTATTTTGCTAATCCGGCACTGCTTGAGTTTCAAATTTGATACCCTATTCATTGATGTCATTCATAACCTGCTGACATAGGTTGATATTCTGCAAGGCACGGTAGAGCTTTAGTTGCAGATTCTTCCTACTGTATGTTTACCTTCTAGTATACGTTTCAGCCCGCCAAGAAAATAGTGGCCTTATAGAATCCACACGTCCTGGATTTATAATCGAAATTCGGGACAAGCACACAAATCCGAAATACGTGTTCACAAACAAAAAAATGGTATCCGTGCGTTGAAAAAAGCTTCAAATCAAAAGGGAGGCAGCTGCTTTGCTAATGTTATTTTATCAGCGTGATAGAAGAGGCATGAAGGGATGAGATATTAAAAGGATGAACAAATATTTTAACGTAGGAGGGGGGAAATTTTAGAAGATAATAACTCATTAATTTTTACCTCAAAGGCATTGAAAATTACTATTCGGTGTTCAAATGAGCTAACTTTTTAGAAATACGAAGTGTTGCTATTGTAAAAATAAAGCTGGAGCGTCTTTAAAAATACGATGGCCAATTATGCATATTTTATGTATTGCAAAGTATACGTCAGGCCCGTAGCCAGAGGGGATGAAATTAGGGTCAGTGCCCTCCCAGAATCCCCCCCCCGTACAAATTAAACGCTTCTCCCGAATTCGAAAATTGACAGGAAAGTGATTTGGAAAAAAAAATGAAGTAAAAAATCAATTTGAAAAAGTTAAACATTTTTAAAATCTTGTTTTACCATTACTGAAGTATATACAACACGTTGTGCATTTTCAGCATAGTTTTAAAACTTAGAGCCCAGTTCAGTGCCGTATTTCAGGGTGGAGGATGCCCGGGCCCGCTCCGAAAATGTTAAATAATTATTGAAAAACAGCTGTTTTAAAACATTTATATTAACTATTGTAAAAATAAGATTTGAAATACTGGATCAACCCCCCCCCCCCTGAAATATAATTCTATATACGCCGCTGATTTTGGTGACCGGTTTGCCAACATACCAATGGTCTAGATTGCTTTTATACAATACATCATATTTGTATTATTTCTAGTATTTAAAAAAATATTTATAAATTGAATATTGAGTGTTTAATGCATTTTGTCTTGTGAAATATAAAATTTAGGTTTTTGAACAATAGGAGTATTTTCAGGAACTTTTTTTTCCCTGAAATAACATTTTAAATAAGACTAAGGAAAAATAGTGTGCGACATTACCGTACATTATTTTTACCGCAGCGGTAAATAAAAGATAGTTTTATTTTGCCAACAAAATTAAATGAAATGAAAAACGAATTCAATTAAAAATGTATAATGATGTCAAAAAGTCTTAAAAACTCACTTTTTTGCCCAATTTTTGTGGCTGGCGGAATTTTTCGTTATGAAAGGATCGCAATATTTTAACTATTGTTAGTGATTCTAACGCGTTTTTAAGATTTTCCAACAAGGCTGGAGAGTGTTTATAATTTTGGTTTATCTGTCTGTCCGTCAGTGCTCTAATGGATGTAAATACAGAGGGTGTTTACACTTTTTTAGAACAATTTTGAGGCCGTATATAATGGATGCTTAAAATATGACTATTTTTTCAATGTTCAATCCGATAGCCCTTTTTCTTGACCATAAATCTACATCGTGATTCCATGATAGATGGACATTTATAAAAATTTCCAAGTGTATTGTTTTTTATTTCACTTTCACAATTTTCCAGTCATTGTACATTTGGGTGCTCCTGTGAAAGGACTTTAAATGATAGAGACACTATGGAGAGCTCTGTTTTGAATTTCTTAATAACATATGACAATTTTGTTCCATTTTACCATTTCATGGATCGATTTTTAATTAAGTCAAAGCTACACTAGAGCTATCTGCCTAAAGGGGGTTTGCCTTGGGCGTAGGACTTTTTAGGAGGTTCAAACGCGTTTTCTCTTCACATCTGGAGAAAACCTCCCCAAACTCAAGACAGTTAGTTCGACAGCTACTCGATAGGCCAGAACCCTGGACTTTGACACTTCGGTCATCTACCATGTTAAGTGTTTATCCATTTGGCCATAGTCGGCCCCTTGTTTTGTTTGAAATCGCCGAATGTCTCAAAAATGAGCTTTAAAGAATGACTGCCCATAGAGCAAAATGTATTGAATTATTTTGAGTGCTCCTGTAAATGCTCTGTAAGTCCTACAGACGCCATTTTCAATGCGGTACATCGTGCAGCACATAGGGATAACATAGAAGCTTCGTAGTAGTCAATAAATATTGACCACTGTTAGAGCACGAACAGAACAGATTTAAGACAAACTGAAACTATAAGAACTTTTCAGCTTAGTTGGAAATCGTGAAAACACATTAGAATCACTAACAGTAGTTAAGATATTACTATAATTTTATAATGAAAAATTAAATCAACCACAAAAACTAGGCAAAAATTGAGCGCGTAAAACTGTCGTCCTGGCAACCAGCGAAAGAAAAAGAGAAAACAAATCCCGGTTACCATTGCGCAAGCACCTTGATGGAATATACGGAAATAATTTAATTATTCTTAATTTATAGTTTATATTAATAACTATTCGTAAGTCTTCTATCAAAAATTGCCTGCATTTATTACTTCACCCTTTTGTAACTAAACTAACGTAAAACTAAATGTATTCCCGTGTAGATACTAAAACTATCTGTATTGTAAATATTTTTCATGTATTTTATTGAACCATGCGATGCGAATTTCAAAAATACATGAAAGTTCCAGCTCAACTGAATAATTTAAATGAAAATGACACCCTTTGCAGTGATACGCAGAAAGATAAAAGATCCTGTGACGTAACAGGGCCGGCCCAAGGGGGGTGCGAATGTAGGCGATCGCCTAAGGCCCCGCGCTTATAGAGGCCCCGCTCCTGGGCCATTTTATTGCTATCTCATAAGACATGATAGAGAAGAGGCCCCGCTCTTGCGCTTCGCCTGGGGCCCCGCACGCCCCTCGGGCCGTCTCTGGACGTAATATGAAAATTCAAAGTCTTTTACTGCGGCAGTAGGTTGAATTCTACTTTAATTGCCTTATTGCGTCAAGTTGACGATAAATATTAAATGTAATTACCCTGACTATTTTTTTAAACCGAAATTCAAATTAATTTTGCTGGTGATCAGCCAAAAGTTTTGTTTTCCACAGTTTTGATTCACTGGAGCTGATGATTTCAATTCCTTTGTTTTATCAGTCATTTATTTTCAACTCATTTACTAAACCAATTTTCTCTCTTGTGAATTTCACGAATAAAATATAGTCCTTAATAATAAGATTCATGACGTGTGTACGTAGACTTGTGTACTTAAAAGTGTACGTCGACTTTCTTCAGAGATTGGGAGGGAGGTGATGCAGACAATATGCAAACGAAGATAGGAAAATAAAACGCGAGCTACATAAAAAGTTTGAAAATCCACTCCGATTTTTAAGCTCGAGAAAGCTTTTTTGATATTTGAGGGTTAAAAAAAGTGAACCAACCGAGAAGGATATTGAATGTTTGACCAAAGTAATGCTGTAATAAGTCCAGATTCAAAGTCAATGATTCTATACATTTGGGTACTTATCGTAATTGCCCAATGATTATCTTTTTCCAAACCATCTGCAATTGGGTGTGCCCGCCATTTATCTAGGCGAAAAATAGCTCATCTTGGCTGACCGCAGGGATCATACGCAAGTACCTACATTTGTACCGGACAAATCTAATAAAACACCGTACAAAGAGCAAGACTACCGTTTGTGAGGAAAAACATTTGACATCGTTCGGAATAAAAGCCAGTGTTTACGTCTCAAGGGATTATAGATCTTTATGCAGGAAAAAAGGGGGTATAGTAGGCAAGAGAAAAATTCACGAATCGTCTTATAAACCTGCATTTTATGCTCCAAGCGACTGACGTAAAATCACGTCTGATCCATTCTAGCTTCCATTACAATCCATCTATAATGATTCATTAAACTCTGGTATCCAGTATGTTCTGATATTAAAGCTTGTAAGTAAATCTCAAAAGTTCATTTTTTATTTACAAATCTTCCAAATAAAATTTTATTAGTAATTTTAAAGCTGCGTGAAAATTTTACATTACTTGCCCATTTCTAAGACGCTTGGGGGGCTGTGCAATCATCAAGATGAACCTTTTACAGACCGAATTGAGATTCGGGCAAATTTTGTCTTCGAATGCGTTCACTAAAGGATATTAGTCATGTAAATTGGGGGGGGGGGGTACGTAAACATTTGTTACTGCGTTCCCAAGTGGAAGCATGCGTCATTTCTGACTATACTTTTACATTGGTTTAACCCTTTGAGGAGCAACCCTTTCCCAATGCTGAAAAAAGGGCAACCGTTGCCATCGCTCGACTTAACGACCAGCAAGATGGCTGTGCGGCACAGCCAGCTGTCCTCAAAAAAGGGTCTCTCGATCTGTGGCACGCGATGAACGTTTCGATCGTCCGCCCTCTTGCGGGTCGTTCAGTCGAGCGATGGAAACGGCTGCCCTTTTTCCAGCATTGGGCAATCTATCCAGCTATTGTCGTATTCTTCCATTTTTCAGCAGATGTCAGTGCCGTTAAAAATAGTCGTGAAATTTTTTTTACGGGAAACGACGTGCTGAAAAGTAAAGGATTCTCGTGGAGCTGTGTCACCCGCAACTATTTTTACAGAAATGGAATCTATTCTTCGCCACTGGCAACAGTCAAAACGTCAGAGTTGGGTGTTCCCAGAGCGGGAACACTGCGCGATAAAGGGTTAACGAACTGAATATACTGATGGATAGTTTAAATAAATGAAACAAAGAATTAATAACTGTATATTTTTAAATTTAAGTAAAGATATAAATGAAGGGTTGGATGAAAATAGCCATTTTGATAAATTTTTACTGCTATTTTCATGGTTTTTTTTGTCCAGTTTCATAATCTTTATATATAGCCATGAATATCTGGTTTCTTTTTTTCAAGTCAATACCGATAAAATCTCATTTTTGAATAAATTTTAAATTCGATGTTCCCAGTTGGTCACATTGGCCTTAAAAACATCGTTTGCCACCGTTTGAAGAAAAGTCTCCGTTTATATTTCGCTGCATTATCCGCTACTACTATATGCAGTCAAGAGTTAACAGTCAGGGGAAGTTCAAAAAGTAAATTACAATGCAATGACTGCAATTTCTTATGGCATGACAAAAATACCAGTTGATATAGTTTGGAAGAAAAAGGCTCCGTTTATGTTTAGCAGCATTGCAACTGTTCATGCAGAGAAAGCTACAGGCAAAGGAAGTTCTTGAACCATCATCAAAATGTACTACAATATCGAATGTACCAGAAAAAATCTGGTACAAAGCAGTGAAGAAAAGCTTACCTAAAGTACAAGAAAATGTTGAGTCTTATCTACTGAAATAAAGCCTATTTTAGAGACTCAAAATGAGTATTTATTATTAATCAATAATTAATCAAAATAACATCAATCAATAATAAATTTGGTAAAATGATGATGAGGAACCAGAATCCAAAATTTTCTATAGGAATCTTCCGTTTACTCCCAAAACCGCCAACTTAGGATGACTCATTCCATTAGCCAAACGCTGTCATCCTGATGGCAGTAAACGATGGCTTTTTCTTTTTATTAAGTACCTGAGAATGTCAGGTTTTCTTGATACAGACTGACTTGCTCTTACATATGCAAACTGCTGCCGAACGGAATAGTATTTAGTTAAGATCTCTTGTTTGAATGACTGGTGTTTGAATTTTTCGATTCATATCATAAAAGCGAATATAGTTTTACTTTTTATATTCGATTTAGTGCATGCAAATTACATTACATGCCAACTTTTAAAACTGTGAAATATATGAAGAAAAAATATATAAGAATCGTTATTTATTTCACTGGTATTTTTTAGAAAGTGTTATCTGCTTCTATGATACAA
Organism: Cheiracanthium punctorium; assembly: GCA_038373885.1. NCBI lineage: Eukaryota > Metazoa > Arthropoda > Arachnida > Araneae > Cheiracanthiidae > Cheiracanthium > Cheiracanthium punctorium. The sequence continues at coordinate 54,343 of JAWZYV010015597.1, forward strand.
ATGTTAAATTTCAGTAACACTATTTTTTGGGGGGTATATATGTCTAAATATTACCATCAGCTTTTAAATAGTCACAAATCATTTACACTACTTGTCACAATGAACGCTCCCCATTAAATACACTTATACAACACCCACCCACCTGTATGCAGGGGGATTCAGAACTCTTGTAAAATATTTTATTGGGTGATGGAAGAGCTCATGGCTAACACATATGGTCTATCTCCAACTGTTTTCCCACTATCACGGACGAAACGTAAGACCATATTAGAAAGAGCAGAAAAAAATCCTACAAAATGACATCGATTGTGTTACAATATCTAGATTGGATGGCGAGTTACGAGCAATGAAACAGTGGATAGATGCAAAATGAAATACTTGCCAACATTTTCAAACGCTATTTCCCTAAATAACGTTCAATATCCAATCAGTAAAATTGGCCCATTCTTTTAGCTTTTCGAAAAAGCTTATAGTAAACGAATCGGTTGCTTTGTTTAGATGAAATTCACATTATTCCGTTGTTCCGTTTGCTAGAAAAGTGGCTACGCCCTCCCGATACCTCTGCATGACTCAAGTCACGCGGAGGCGTATACATGATTTGATGGGGCGGAGCCACTGTTTCAAGAAACTACAAATTTAGTGATCTGTAACGAAGAAAACTTTAAATTTCTTCTGAACAAGGCAACCGATATAATTCACTGTAGGCTTCCTCAAAAACTATCAGAATACGCCAGTTTTTAGTAAATTTTACTGTTTGGATTTTGAACGAACGATATTTAAGGAATTACCGTTAAAAATGTTGTCAAATATTTTGTTTTGCATTTTTTCACTGTTTCATTGCTTGTAACTCGCCATCCAATCTAGATATTGTAACACAATTAATGTCATTTTGTAGAATTTTTTCTGCTCTTTCTAAATATGGGGTGGGGTTACTTTTTGTCTGTTGGCTTTAGTAACTTGAGAAATTAGGGATTTACTAAGTTTTTAAATTTTTTCATTCTATCCGTGATAGTGGGAAAAGAGTTGGAGATTGACCAGGGGTTCTACGTTGATTTGTGCTCCACATTAGTTTAATTGAAATTCAGTGAATTTAAAGAATTTCTCTGTCTTTCATAAGAATCAGAAGAGGGTTTATTTATAACTTGGCTGACGAGATATGCAGGGTATGGCGCTGACATTAAAGGGCAACCCTTTGCACTCGAAGAGTCATGTAACTAAGAAAGCGTGGCTATATTAGTCCCAGGATAGTCATACGAAGATGTCACACCCCCTAGCGCAACTACACCTGTTTCTTAAAATTTTATGTAGAGTGATTTGCTACGCAGAATGTAAGAGACGTTCAGTGCAGAAAAACGGATAAGTATTATTTTTACAGCATACCTATTTTTTGTTTGTTTGTTTCAATGCATTGGTTTATGTATAATTTTTCATATATTTTTATTTTAAAGTTCACCTTACCTAAAAGAAGCGTTTACTGATGGTAGAAATTCACTTATCGTATGTTGGCCACGCCTCTGTTCATTAAAAGTACAGAGACTGAAATGAAAAAATATACTAACAGAGATGTTTTAATTAAAACTTACTTCAATCATTAAATTCGATTTAAATATTCTTTGAGATGAAAAGTAATAGGTCCAATTTTTTTATACTTATAAAAAGTATTTACTTCTGTAAATTTCACCAGAAATTCAACCGAGATATCTTTTTAATAAAGTTGTTCTGCTCGTTTGGCATTCGAGGAACTTCAGGAATTTCATCTATGATATCAAGAACGCCTGAGTTTCTCAGGCAGATGTTATAAAAATGAGATCTTCTCATCCTGGAACAGCACCGGAGTGTCAGCCGGGGACCGGCGGTCGGCCCGGGGAGATTTAATCTCTGCTCTCGGCATACTGCTGCCGTACGTCGGCTTGGTTGGTGAAAGCTTGTTGGCCCCAGTCTAACCTTTTAACATCTTTCTACTTTGCCTGAACGCTCGTGTTCCCTTAAGATGCTGGTTTTTGGAGCCCTTTGATGTGAAAGATTATCTTTTGATGTGTCATCATTTTTGATGTGTCATCATTTTGATGTGTCAGAGATAAGTGGACGGTGTAATTTGAAAAATAGATAAAGAATTAAAGCGCGTTAGCACCTTTTTGGGACACCCTGTAAAAAGAATTCCTGTATCCATTATTAGAACTGGGGGTATTTGAAGCGAGGCCAAAAACGTATTCCGTGCTACCTATAAAAAATTTCTTCAAATTTCATATTAACATACAGAGGAACAGATTATTTGACTGTAGGTGCACTATTTCCCTTAAAAGGGCGAAACTTTTACCGACCAGCAAGCACTATTAGATTAGTTCGCAAAAAAAAAAAATAAAAAAAAAAGAATTACATGAGCCACAAACAATGTGTTAAAATCAAATTAATATTTTAACCTTTGAAATTCGATACAACTGAAGAAATCTCTTTTTACGTAACGAGGAAGGTGTGTAACCGATGAGGACGTCGAAGAATATACTCCCTCCCACCTATGTCTTATTTCTTAACCCTTTAACGCGCAGTGTTCCCGCTCTGGGAACACCAAACTCTGACGTTTTGACTGTTGCCAGTCGCGAAGAATAGATTTGATTTCTATAAAAATAGTTGGTGACATAGCTCCACGAGAATCCTTTACTTTTTAGCACGACATTTCCCGTAAAAAAAAAATGTCACGATTATTTTTAACAGCACTGACATCTGCTGAAAAATGGAAGAATGCGAGAACAGCTAGACAGATTTCCCAATGCTGAAAAAAGGGCAGCCGTTGCCATCGCTCGACTTAACTACCAGCAAGATGGCAGACGATCGAAACGTTCATCGCGTGCTACAGATCTAGAGACCCTTTGCTGTGGACACAGCCAGCTGTCGTCAAAAAAGGGTCTCTAGATCTGTGGCACGCGATGAACGTTTCGATCGTCCGCCATCTTGCTGGTAGTTAAGTCGAGCGATGGCAACGGCTGCCCTTTTTTCAGCATTGGGAAAGGGTTGTGCCTCAAAGGGTTAAGAGGTTACACTACTAGGGCCTATACAAAACATATATTAAACCAATTACATTCTTAACTGTAAATGTTTTATTCACTTTACATATTTTTATCACACTTTTTGCATTAAGTACTTTGTGTACATTTGCATTGTGTTGTTATACAGAAAGTACGAGGCGCTCAGTGCAGAAGGAGCGTACAAATATTTTTACATTTTTATAATATGCATGGTTTGGAGGATTTCAGTGTATAGCTTTATAAAAAAAGAATTGTGTTCTTTATTTTAATGTTCACCCAAATATGTAAACTATTGATAGGAGTTTACCCTATTTTGGCCACGCCTCCACTCCTCCTTTTAAACCATGTAAACTGGAGTCAAGCTGAATTACAAATGGCAGTTTTTATTGAAAACTCGGTATAAAAATTTTATTTTAATTTAAACATTTTCTCAGGGGTAAAAACAAGGTGCTATTCCTTTATAAAATATTTTATACATCATAAAGTTCCAAAAATGGCAGAATTCGATTTTTGAGGCAAGATGTGGTTAGGCGTTTTTTTACTTAATGCAAAATGTGTGATAAAAGTATCTAAATGCGAATAAAGCAGTTATAGTCAAGATTGTAATTGGCTTAACATGTATAATGCATAGTCTTAAAGGTAGAAACGGCTAATACATAAGACGTAGTTCGGAGGGAGTATTCTTCTACGCCCTCATCGGTTACGCCCCTCCCTCGTTACGTAAAACTATAGAAGATTTCTTCAGTTATAGCGATTTTCAAAAGTTAGTATATTAAATTCATTTTAACAACTTGTTTTTGTTTCATGTAATTTTTTTTCTCCGTACTAATTCAAAAGTGCTGGTCGGGAAAAGTTCAACCATTTTAAGCAAAATAAAGCACTTACAGTTAAACAATCTCTTCCTCTATATGTCACTAGTAAACATTCTTAATTTAAGTAGAGCAGTTTATTTACATAAAAATGGGAAATGTAGAAAATGAAGATTTAAACAATAAATTCCAAGAATAGAAAGGCCATGCATGCACTTTACTGCAGATGTAGATCCATGGCAGAGGGAGATATATTCTCCGTTTGTTGAAAGTCGCCTGCTTAGGGTTAAGAATTCAAAAAATCGATTTTTGAATTTCGATTTCATTTGAAACCTTAGTTAATTCTGAGCATTTAGACCCCAATTTCATGCAATTAATCCAACTAGAACCACAGATACACATAAAAACGTTTTACGAAAGCTTCCTATTTGAACGCAATAAGGTAACTTTAAACTGCGTTTTCTCAAAACACATTTTTATGAACTATCCGACTGATAACAAAATTTCTACTATTCGTTTCTTCACGAGATTTTGTATAGTTATAACGGGTATCAGTATCTATAGAATGAATTAATATTTAAGAAAAAAATTTAAATTAAGAATTTTAAAACTGTATTTGAAATTGAAATTTGAAAAAAAATCGTACTTTGCGCGTATATTTCTGTTAAAATTTTCAAAAGTTTTTCTCTCTCACTTTGAATATTAATTCATTCCATAGATACTGATACCAGTTATAACTATACAAAATTAGATACGAATCATAGAAACTTTGTTATCTTGCGGATAGTTCATTAAAATGCGTTTTGAGAAGAAGCAATTTAAAGTTACCTTATTGCGTTGAAATATGAAGCTTTCATAAAACGTTTTTATGTGTATCCCCGGTTCTAGTTGGATTTACTGCATGAAATTGGAACAACAATTAAAATTATATTTAAAAATTGAAGCTGCAAGCATAATTTCCAGATAAACTTCTAGTATAATATTTAATTAATAATCAATAATTAATCAAAATAAAATAAATCAATAATAAATTTCATAAAATGACGATGAGGAACTAGAATCCAAATCTTTCTATACGCATTTTCTGTTTACTATCAAAACGGCCTACTAAGGATGACTCATTCCATTAGCCAAAACGCTGTCATCCTGATGGCCACGGCTGTGAACCTCTTTTCTTTCTAAATCACCCGACCCTGTCAGGTTTTCTTGAATAATAAAATTAATTCACCATCACCACTTCCGTGATAAGGTTCTGGCTGACGGAGAAATCTTTATAATGATATCTCGTTTGAAAATACTGGTGTCTTTTTCATTTTTCGATTCATATCATAAAAGTGAATATACTTTTATTTTTACATTCGATTTAGTGCATGTAAAATACATTATATGCCAATTTTTAAAACTCTGGAATATCTGAAGAAAAAATATATAAGAATCGTTATTTATTTCACTGGTATTTTTTTAGAAAGTGTTATCTGTTTCTATGAATCAAATGTTAAATTTCAGAAACACTTTGCTATTTTATTCCAATTCAGCTTTTATATAGTCACAAATCATTTACACTACTTGTCACAATGAACGCCCCCCATTAAATACACTTATACAATACACCCACATGTATACAAGGTGATTCAGAACTCTTGTAAAATATTTCATTGGGTGATGGAAGAACTCACGTTTAACACAAATGGTCTATCTCCAACTGTTTTCCCACTATCACGGACCCCCATACTAGGAAGAGCAGAAAAAAATCCTACAAAATGACATGAGTTGTATTACAATATCTAGATTGGATGGCCAGTTACAAGTAATGAAACAGTGGATAAATGCAAAATGAAATATTTGCCATTTTTAAACTTTTATTTCCCTAAATAACGTTCAAGATCCAATAAGTAAAATTTGCTAAAAATTGGCCGATTCTGTTAGCTTTCGAAAAAGCTTACAGTAAACTAATAGGTTGCCTTGTTCAGAAGAAATGTAAATTTTCCTTCGCTACAAATCACTACATTTTTCTTGTTTCCAGAAAAGTGGCTACGCCCTCCCAAAACCGTTGCTCGCTGAAAACTCGCTGGAGGAGTGCACATCATTGAGGT
>JAWZYV010015598.1:0-52360 GCA_038373885.1 Cheiracanthium punctorium
TGTTTTTTCCTGCATTAAAAACGCATAATAACCTAACATTTCTCTTCTATGACGTAATCGATTTTCTGGCTTTATGTAGAATCTTCAAGAAATATACTCCTCTAGAAGCTTCCCGCAGTTTCTGCCTCCTCTATATAAACTGGTGCGTTGCCCCGACAGTTCAGTGTTGATCAAGCTTTGAGAGAGTGAATACGCTTGCTTTGTGAAGGAAGCTGTGTTTCGCGCTGTTTGTGAAGCTTTGAATTTAAGTGCTATGTGTAAATTCTTCATCGCTGAGTCTTGAGAGACTGTTAGTGTTATTTCTCGTATATTTTCACTGAATTCTTGCCAGTGAAAGTGTTCTATTTTGTGTGAGAAATACAGCATTTGTGAGAGCTTCTGATCTAAGCGAACTGTTAAAAGCACATTACTGCTAGATTGTGCTTGTGAATTGTGTACAGCTGATTGTTCTACGAAGTTCTAGAAGCAATAAAGTTTGTGTTCCATCCCGACAAGTGACTTTTTACTTGAACTTTTTTTTTTTTTTACACCAACTGGACTTTAGAACGACGAACCCCAGGAGTAGCACAGTAGTTCCGCAACAATAAGAAGCCTCAATCCACTGTACAATCGGCAGTAGTTTGTTTCTTCTTTCAAGCTACACTTCACATTTATTCAAGCTATATGTTGCATGTTAAAGGAAATTTAAAGTTACATGTCAAATTAATTAAAATAGTTCAAAAATTAAATTTCTGTCTGATATATTCAAATGCTTAGAAGCTGTGCATAGTTAGACTTAAAATTAAATAATGCAACTGAAACCTTAAATAATGAAAGCATTAAAATCTGTCTTGAAAATATTACATTTATTAAAAAAGTAAATTTTAATTAAAAATGTTAAAAGCTCTAAAGAAATTCCTAGTTACCTAGGATTAATTTGGAAGATTAATGAATTTTATAAATGTAAAAATTAACGTATTTCTTTTCACATCGTTTACTTTACTGAATGCTCTCAGGAAAAAGTAAGATATTTTAATGTAAGAAATTTAGGACACGTCAAGATTTATTAAGATAAAACAGTTCTTCCAGTGAATATTCTTTGCGGAAAGCTGTGTAAATATTTATTTTGTATTTGTAAAAACGTAAATAACATAACTGAATGAAACTTTTCGGTGATGCTAATGGATAATTTTTATCTGTAGATGTTTAGTCAAGAATAGCGTTATAATTTTTGTCTAAATTTATGATAGGAATTTTACTATTAAACAAAACGTATCTTGATCTATAAATATTATGGAACGCTTTTTCATCTGTGCACACTTTTCGAAAAAAAAAAAAAAAAGCAAGGGAAAAAAAAAAAGCTTTAAAAAAGAATTATTACAATTTAAGGTGCAGATGAACGTCTCAGCAGTATTCCGCACCAAAAGGTTTAGAAAATATAATCTCATATAATTTTACTGGGTGAATACATTTATTGTGATCCTAAAAATGTTGCAGAAAAAATATTTTGAAGTTGATTTATGCACCTTACTGTCCTTCGTCTTAGGACGTACAACTTCAGAGGGGCGTATCCCGGTTTCCGCATACACGCACAACTAATTTACATGATGTAGATTCTATCATTTCAGCAGAATTTATAGTCACTTAAAAGATCACGATCCGTTAAATTATTAATTAAATATTTTGTTTACTCTTTGTGGAGCTTAAAAATCTGCGTTTCTTACCACGGAAAGTCACTTCCCCCTTTCTTACAACTGATCTGGAGGTACATATCAGAAAGAGGTATCCTCCTACAAGTGTTATTGCTTCAACTCAAACTATTTCATGCGGATTTTGCTATTTCAGCAGAATTGTGTACTTATTACCCACCGTAAATGATATTCCCTAAAACAATTGGAGTGGGCGTAAATACAAAAGCAAAGTTCCCGCCTACAACGTGAATCCCCTGAAAAAGTACCGTTTAAAAAATAATAGGCGGTTCAGTACGTTTGAACAACTTTAAAAGAAAACCGATAGTGTTAGACACCCATTCTCCTATTTCTTTAAAACCACCCTACTTCTATGTTTAAAAAGCGATGTAAAATTTTGTTCATGACTAGACTGAAGCATACTTGACTGACTGACTGAAGTACGGTCATACGGGAGCACCTTAGCGTTGAAGCATACTTGTATTTTCACTGTGAATATAACAAAAAAAGGAACAACAAAACGCTACGATGGCTTTATTCGATTTTAATGAATTTTTAAATCGAATGTCTTAGACTTGTCCTTAGTTGACTTAGACGGCCTCAGTTAATCTAGACTTGCTACTGTAAATCGCTAGAATGGAAATTTTCTGCATTTCTATAACCGCGGCAAGAACAATTACAAGGGTTCCAAACATCTTCCGGCCCCTCCCCCACTACCAACCATTTTGTATCTGATTGAAATGTAAACGTATCACTTCACGAATGTTTAAAAAAACGATAGTACTACAAAAATAAGTTTTTTTAATGTTTCAAAATTAAAATTGGCCTAAAAGGTGAATTATTTCTTATCTTAAAAATTACCTGACGAATAAATCAGAAGCCCCAAAGGGGCGGTCAGCGTTTCCCCGAGGACGGGGGGCACTTCAGGTTACAATCACAGAGCGAAATAAAAGAAAAAAAAGTCTAGATTCCATAGCATCTATTCCCCCCCTCCCCCCAGGAACGCTCTGTCAATGGCATGATGTATTTAACGTGATGCTGCAAAAAATTTCTAAAACAGATTTTCATGATTTTTCCTTTATTATTACGTTTCATTTATTTATTTATTTATTTACTTATTTATTTATTTTTCATAAATAGTTACTGCTTACCTAAGTAATTATGTTTTAGACAGGGCACATTCTTATAGCCCTACGTCCTATTACCTGCTTCCACTTCCTAAACAAAAAAGAATTTATCTCTGTTAAACACCTCGCAGGACAACGCCACGCCTTGGAATAAACATCATCTTTGGACGTTCGTTTATGGATTTCCTTCAAAGCAAATAATAATCACTAATATGTAGGAAATTAAATGATAAGTTGAACTTATAAGATTTTTCTGTATAAATTTTGTGAACATGTAAGTGAGTTATTTTCATTTTTTTTATTATTAATTTTTAATTATAACGGGCACGATGTATGATTCCAAAATAATTTTATGAGAAAATTTCTGATAATGTTTTGCAAATGTTTAAAAGCCTATTTACTTTTGCTAGAAAAATATACAGTTTATCTAAAAATATGTTATGGGAGAAACATTTTTTTTCCTAAACCAACCTCCCGTTGAATTCCATGTATTTTTGTTCTCTACGTAAGAACACGCCAGATGTTTTCAAACCTACAACAAACAGTACTCTTGCTTTATTGATATATGCTCACTAGGGTGGATCGAAATTTTTTTTTTCGAAATCTTTATCTTCTGAGGTGTTAAAAGTTGTAAATTGATATAAATAAGACATGTGTAAAATTTGAATGTTCTACGACAACGTCTTGGGGTTGCGCATCGAGCTTGAAATTTAGAAGTTTTTGAAAAATATGACTTTTTCAAAAAATCGAAGAAAAAAATCCTTTTCCAAATTATTAGGCTCCCGAGGTTTTACAAGTTGTATATTGTTATGAATAAGACGTATGAAAAATCTGAGAGGGCTGTGACAATTTCTGGGAATTACATATCGAGCTTGAAATCTATAAATATCTGAAAAATTTGCGTTTTTTTGACAAAAATATGTAGAAAGCAAAATTTATATTTTTAATGAATTAGTCCCCTTGAAAAATAGTCAGTAACGTTCGCAGCTCTTCTCTAGTACAACCATATTCCTTACTACATTACTCAGGGCCCACCTCGTTGATTTGCCTGCAATCCGAGTCCTGACCGTGCCAGCCCAAGCATCCAATTATTTGATCATGCGTTTTAATGAATAATGTAAAGCCTAACTTCAAATCAAACTCTGGCATTTTTTGTCAAGTGTAATAATCTAGATCGTAGGAAACCATAATCTGATAGAGGGATAGACAGCAAATTTTGGAGTGGCTGTTTGCTCTGGTGTGAAGTTGGCAAATACAGCATTACAGAGATTTAGTTAGATTGGAGAACTGCGTTTCTAGATTTCGGATGACGCCTTTGTTATTTCCAGAATTCGATGATTCGCCACCACCGTCAGTGCATGTGAGGGTGCCAAGATCAATAGATTTGTGTCAAACTCTCCCAAATTTCCATTGAAATTCTTAAAATCAGATCGCGACACACGGCCAAAGTATGTTGAACCCAACTTCGATTATCAGCGGGATATTTTCTTTGTGACAAACACTTGGGTGCAATTTGCAGACAACAAATTTTTCTATGTACCTGGTTTTGTTGTTCCTCCTATCAAAACGCAATCCAAAAAACATTTTAAAGCCTTCTTCTGTTTCTTTCACTGCGAGTCATCTTAGTCATCCTCTAACTTTATGTGGGTTGAGAATCAGTTGAGAAGGTTTCTCACCATTTACATTCCTTCCGCTTTCTAGATTGGGAAATAAAGTTGATACCAGAGTTCCTGCTGCCCAGCCCGTAATAACTTTGTGTAACAGACTTGTGAAAGCACTGAGATTTTCATTCTAACTTGGTCGTTTGTGAACGCACCTCCCAAAGTGGCGGTAGATAGGCATTCAGCGTTTTCTTCAGTCTTTCGTTATTTTCACTTTCCAAATCAATGACTCGAGTTAAAACATGCACTGGATATTGAAAATTTCAACTCTTTCTCCACCAATCTCGAAATTTCTCTTTCCAACCTTTCAACTTTCCTCTCATTCACCATAAACTTCTCTACTTTACAATTCTATCAATTGTCACATATATAGCTCCCGTCTGGTCTGCTAATGACGGGTGGGCATTCATTCATTCATTGGCATTGATCATGAGTGAGACACAGCAGAGTGAAAGTGCGTGAGGGAGCTCCATCGGCCAGCCGAGAAAAGCCCTTTTCAGGGCTGGTAACTGGTATAGGCGGACCGGTGGAGTATCCTGAGGATCTACTCCCGAATAAACGCTATTTGTATGACGCTTTTATTAGTCTGCCTCCTGGTCATATCCTACGTGGAAGCTGGAGTACATTCGCCAATATCGTCCGTATGATGGGTGAAGACACAGCGCAGGTTGCCGAAGTGATCGCCCGCCACAAAGCCCTCCAACTTGAGAGAGAAAAAGCCGAACAACATCTTGAGACGCCTAAGATGAGTCAAACTACAAAACGTGCCTCTCCCAGCGACGACGCAAGCAGCGACGACAACGACGGTTTCTCCCTCCCGAAAAAGAGTGCCAAGCCTAAACCAACGTCAGAAGCAGATAAGTACACGTTTAATGTTGACTTCAACTCCCCCAACCAATTTGAGCCTTTAAACAATTTGGAAACTAACGAAATTGCTATGGAACAGGAGACTCCGATCTCTCCCTCGCCGATCAAAATCAACCCTAATGTTAGGCCTAAGCCGCTAATTATCCCCAATCCTCCAGACATGCATGCCATTACCCAACTAATTAACGAAAATACGGATGCAAACTTCCATGCCGCTACTCAAAAATCTTCTCTTAAAATCTTCCCGCTAGACTTCAAAAGTAAACATAAAATAACAGACCTTTTTCAGCAAAACTCAATCCACTTTTTTAGTAATTCGGATTCCATCCCCCCCCCCTTCAAGTTGTCATTAAAGGACTTCCCCTCTCTACCTCTACCGAAATTATCGCTGAAGCACTTAATTGTAATAAATACCCAGTTCTTCGTGTTAACCAACTCAAAAGCAAGCGTGAAAAAAACCCCCTCCCCATTTTTCAAATCCAACTCCAAAACAACCCCCAAGGACAGGAAATTTACAACTTAGACAAGCTACTCTCGTTCCAAATCAAAGTTGAAAAATTTAGACCCCCAAGGAAAGCCGTTCAGTGCTTCCGCTGCAACGGATTCTTTCATTATGCGAAACACTGTTCCATGCCCCCCCCGTTGTGAGGTGTGTGGCGACCCCCACGAACATTTTAACTGCCCCATTAAACTAAACAACAAAAATAATGAAGTTAAACAACCCCCAACTTGCTGCAACTATTCCCTCAACCACCCTGCTAGTTACAAAGGATGCAAAAAATTTCCCGACAACCCCCAAAAAACACATTCTCAAAAACATCAACCCCCCCCCCTCTTCCAGAAATTTCTCCAGTTATGTTCATGCAGTTTCAAACACTAGCACCCCCTCCCCCCAACAATCTACCTTGCAGGACATTGCTGATCTCACCAAAGAGATAGAGAAAGACATCTGAGTTTCGTTGACAGAATTAGTAAACAAACTAAAAGAAATTCTTACCCAACTTAAGAAACTTAACTCCCCTCAAGAAAAACTTTTATTCTTCCTTAATTTTGTCAACAATGGTGAAAGCACTGTTCGCAGTGACTGAAACTTTGTTGATTTTAAAATTTTTGTTAAGTAAACAACTTCTTCTCTCCTTGTTAATTTTTCCAAATTTCGTTTCTCAATAGCTTAACTTTAAATTTTTCTCACCTAATTTTCAGTAAATTTTTTAACTGTTAGTGAATGAGAGTTGTGGGATAAATTTTTCCCGGGCACTCTCCAATCAACATGTGCTTATCTGCTAATGACTCACGTTCTGTGTGAGGTATGTGAGGCTGTGAGCCACACCTGCTCCGGGAAAAGTCAGTACATTTGCAAGGGCGATATTCAAAAGCTTGGTAAGGGAGAGTTTTTACCACTTTTTTCATAAACAATTCCTTATATCCGTCTCTAACATACGATTCATTTAGCTGCTGAAATTGCTCATGACCTTTTCTAACCATCTCTTGAATTCCTTACATTGATACAGTAGGGACACTGGCCTTGATCCAAATTTTCTGTTTTTTGATCGCCACAACTAAGGTTACTTCTCCTTCCGGTGGATCCTGCCCTCTTTTCAGAAATTTTTCTTCTAAAGTACAAAATAGTAATATAGAAGTACGAGTATGTCTTCTTGGGTTGGTAACTTGGTACAAGGTAATTCTTTTGATATTCCACACTGATTTTATTCCATGTTCTGTTGCAGACAGTTTCACTCTATTCAGAATCGTAGCAGTGCAAGGCCCACCTTTTAGCTTTTTTGAGAGTAAACTGTAAGCACCATCTATCTGAAACGTTTAACTAAATGCCTGTTTCAACAAAATATATCGTGCCTGATTTAACCGAACTCATGTGTATCGCCATCACTCGGCAGGCAAACCGGCGCTAGTTGTCTGGAGCACAGCTTGCGTACTGCGCCCAAGACAAAACGACAGCATGACGTGTGCATTGTATAAAACTATTCGTAAAGCCATTTTTTGTGATTTACTGAGCTTCTCTGAACATTTTTTAACATATAAAATGACCAAATTATTTTTAACAAATAAAGTTTGCTTTCTACATAATTTTTTCAAAAAACATATAATTTTCAGATATTTATAGATTTCAAGCTCGATGTGCAATCACTAGAAACTGTCGTAGCCCCTCCAGATTTTGCATACGTGTTTTTCATAGCAATGTATACTACTAAAGCCTCGGGAACCTAATAATTCGGAAAAGAATTTTTTTGGTCGATTTTTTAGAAAAATCACATTTTTCAAAAATTTCTAAATTTCAAGCTCGATGCGCAACCCCAAGACGTTCTCGTAGAACATTCAAATTTTACACACGTCTTATTCATATCAATATACAACTTTTGAGTCCACAGGAGATAAAGATTTCAAAAAATAATTTTTTTCGATCCACCACTCATAAAAAACTAAAGGTTATAATAAAAAGTTTTTTTATTATGAAATAGTTAAAGGATAGTCTGATTAGAGTGTGGCGTCGAAACAGTAGTATTGTAATTTAAAAGAAATTTTATCACGTAAAAGACACAGAGTTTTTATTTCTTATTAATATTACTATTATCACTTTATAAGAGGACAACATCAAAAAAAGAAAAAAAAAAGAATGAGATTCCATGTCCTTCCACTTTGAATTAACCGCATTATTTTTATATTTATCAATATCCCAGGCCGCCCAGGTTGTGTAATGGCTAGAGAACCATTCTATCATGCCGTGGGTCCAGATTCGAATCCCTGCTTGGCCATGGATGTTAACTTGTCCATCCCTTCATAGGGGGTAATGCTGTCCGCCCACTGGGTGCTCCCATAATAAAACGGACAGTAACTCGGGCCTTTGTAGTGGCGAATGCTTGATGATGCCCATTGGAAAAAAGAAAAAAAATCAATATCCCAGCGGGAGTGTCAGCCCGAGACACGCTTTCTACGAGACGGGACGAGTGCGGTAGGCTGCCGGGGCTTTTGGAGTGGGCCGCCGGCTGAGTTCTGCTACTCCGTTCTCGGACCCGGGACTACGTCGCAAGCTCAATCCCTCTGTATTTATTTACAATCTTTTTGGATCATCACGCTGTTACTACTACTTACAAGCTATCAACTTATGTGTCCCTGCCTGACTGTTTTCCTTCTACATGCTGGTTTATGTATCACTGCCCCACAGACTGTTTGGAGTTTAGAGGCCTCTTTCTACCAGGACTTTGTCATCGCTGCAAATGATTTCGGCTTGCGGGTGGTTGCAGCCGACCTATAGTGTGGCGGACTTCGGACGCTGGCGTAGGCTCCCGTTAAATAACAGCAATCAGAATGTAGGGAACTATTTCGGAAGAAGAAGACCGTCGCTTTATGGATGTGGCACCCCTCTTCTAGGGCGACATAGGCGCCGGCCTCAACCGTTCGTCGTGATTTCGTCCTGGCTGCACCCTTTTTCTCTCCAAGCTCTCCTATGATTGATTAAGACCTTTTTTATGGAGACTTTTTCGTCGCCATTCTTGGTTTCTTGCTATCTCATCTGAGAGTCACACTGCTTTAGCGTTTTTTCACGTCGTCTAGCCACTCTGTCATCACTACACTCTGGTTCTTAGAATCATCCGCTCTTTGGACTGCATGGCGTGAAGCCATAACTTTCCGAGACGTTTCATCGCTTCCTCTGACGGTGGGTTTGCGCGTGGCAGGCGACCAACTGTGTGATGGTTTCCCTGATGCTGTTGTGAGTATCCGTTAAAGACAAGCTACAGGCAGATGGCGTAAGGCCGTAGCTGGGCTCCTGCAGTTGAAGCTAAGCTGCTACATTGTGGACGTGGCTTCCTTTCTAGGGTGACGTTGGGCACCTCCTTCAGTTGTTTGTTGCGATTCGGCTCGGTTTGTTTACGTTTCGCGCCAGCCACTCCTACTCATTGGACTTTATTTATTTTTCATCTCTAGTTGACGCTTTCAACACGTGGTCGTGGCCGAACAACCCGTTGCGAAGCTCCCTCCTAGAGTGGAGGGAATGCGGATCGGCCTCCATTTCCACTCTTTTTTTCGTCTACGTGCAGCTTGTTCGGCTCTTGTTTTTCCCTTCTCTTGCTCTTGTTTTTCCCTTCTCTTGCTCTTGTTTTGCTACGGCTCGAAGGAGTGTTGTTCGTCTTTCGAACTGTTACCGATTTTTATTCCTCAGCCAAGTTTACGAGGACCTTTATTTCAAGTTTTAATAACTACATCTCTTAAACTACAGATCTCTGGGAGTTAGTGTGTGTCGCCAGGTATCCCATGAAAACCCCTTTTCAGTTCGGTTTGGTTATATCGATCCGTATCCTTACCAATAAAAATACATAGATGAATAATATGCCTCTGTATCGAAAATACCGTGGTTTTTATACTGTAATCCTCAGCTGTTTATCCTGCTTGGTTCAAATGAAAATTTTAAGAAATTGAACCAGTCCAATATTGGTGAAAACACTGTTATAAAGCCAAGAAATTCTTAGATTATATATATAAAATCTTTGATTACATTTCTGATTAAACTATTGGTTACATTTAAATTCTGCAAGAACCAGACTCTCGTCGGGATTCTGAATATATCACCTTGCATTCTTACTTCTCTAGAAAGCGAGTCTACGACAAAACTCCTTTGCCGTAATTTGGGCGATGACGTGGGTCGTGCACTGGCTACAAGAAAGAGGGAGAATGAGTAGAAGTCACACGGCACCTTGAAATTCTTATTTAAAAAAAAAATAAGCAAACCAACAGCGGTTTAAATGAATAAAAACTTTGTGCAAAAAGAAAGTGTGTTTTTAACACATTTTTTATTTTATCTTTTAACGCCAGCATTTCAGGTGTATTTTCTGAAATGACGGTTGTTCTTTCTGTTACAGCATTATGATTTTAGTAAAATGTGCTACCCTCTGTAAGTCTATTTATTTTCATTAAGTATGCCTTTCCGTTATGATCACATTAAAATATTCTTCAATAAAGTGATATTTTTCTTCAAACACCTTTTTTCCATTTTCGTCAAGCATTTTAAAAGTAATTCTTAAAATCTTGAATTTTAAAGGAGAGATTCTCTGTTAGCCCACCTTCTGCCACGCCCCCCTTTTTTAAATTCCCACTTTTGAAAAAAACTCTCTGTTCAATTACAAATTTAAAGAAAAACAATTAAATGTCCATTTATAGAAATAGCTTAATAATTAATATCCTTCGTCTTGGGATCTACAGCTTCAGAGCGCGTATCCAGGTTTCCGCCTACACGCGCAACTACTTTACATGATGTAGATTATATTATTTGAGCAGATAATAAATCACGATCGGTTATTGAAATTATTAATTAAATTTTTTGTTTAATTTTTTGCGGAGCTTCAATATCTGTGTTTCTTAGCCAGGGAAAGTCATTTCCCCATTTTTACAACTGATGTGGGCGTACACACCAGGAAGATGCATCCGCCTACACGAGCAATTGCTTGAACTCGAAATACTTCATGATGCGAATTTTATTATTTCAGCAGAATTAAATATTACTTTCTAAAGGGCACGATGTATTATTCAAATTTTTCAAAAGTGTGTGCTTCTTACCCACCGTAAGTTATGTTCCCTATAACAATTGGAGTGGGCGTAAATACAAAAGGAAATTTCCCGCCTAGAACGTGAATCCTCTAAAACAGTACCGTTTAAAAAGTAATAGGCGTTGCAGGACATTTAAAAGCTTTAAAAGGAAACCCATAGTATTAAACACCCATACTCCTACTTCTCTAAAACCTCCCTACTTCTATGTTTTATAAGAGATGTAAAATTTTGTTTGTGACTAGTTTAACGATTGAAGCATACTTTTTTCGTGGTGAATATAATAGAAAAGGACCAAGAAAGCGTTAGCTTGGTTTTATTAGATTTTAATGAATTTTTAAAAGGCAGCTGTAAGAGGGCACAACTGATATGCTCACGAGAGAAGACTTATTCTTGTCTTTAGTTTACTTAGACGGTCTTATGTAACTTAGACTTGCAGCAGTAATTCGCTAGAAACGAAAGTTTCTGCATTTCCATAACCGCGGCAAGAACAATTACGTGGGTTCCGAACATCCTCCGGCCCCTCCAAACACACAACCATTTTGTTTCTGATCGACGTATCATTACACGTATTGACGTAAACGTATCATTTCACGAATGTATAAAAAAACGAAAGTACTACAAAAATAATTCTGTTGAATGTTTCAAAATTAAAAATAATAATACAGCTTTGCTTTCCGGGAAAAATCTATTTAGGATCTTTCTTCAGTAAATTTACAAAAATTTCAGATATGGGTAATTTTCATTTACTTTATTCAAAGGGGGCATGATATATTGGAATACGATCATAAAGAAAGCTTCTAAGAAAATTCGTAAGAATTATTTGTACGTTTTCCTTTAAAAGTTTCCATTTCATATGTGACATACATATTTTCAGTTTACGAAAAATTATGTTTCGAAGAGAAAGTTTTTGACAACTACCTATTAAAGGATTTTCTTCTCAGTTTAGGTTAACGCCACGAATTTGCGAGCCTGGAACAAATATTCTGTAATTGATTGAGCGATCCATTTATTTAAAATTGAAAGCTATAATTCAAAAAAATGTTTAATTTGGAGTAGTTGTTGTTCGAACAGCGGTTGACTTAGAAATGGGAATATATTTGAATCACATTTTACTTTATAAAATGCACACAATTTATTTCTTTGAAGAGTTTGTGGGTGTTTGTTATTTTAGAACTTTGTAAGCGGGTGACGTACAGGGAAAAAACTAATCAGATCTGAAATTATATCTCTTGGAATCAGGGCTGTAGCCAGAAATTTTTAATGGGGGGGGGGTTATGACTACTGTTACTCACATATATGCATACATGTGTGTGATGAGGGAGTGAAGAATATACATTTTGTACGGCAAAAAATTCCTCATGGGGAGCAGTGGCGGCTCGTGATCAAAAAAATAGGTGAAGAGCTTGATACCAAAATATTATGAAAAACACCTGATGCAGCCATTAATATGGGCGTCGGCAGAATATTTCCCAGGGGGGGCAGACTACTCAAGGGGGGCAAAGACTACTTTAACGTATAGTTACCATGTTGAAAAGAGCAAAAAAGCAAGGGAAAACACTGCATACAAAAATCCAGGGAGGGCCATAGCCCCCCTTGCCCTATGGTGACGGTGCCCATGTCCATTAAGCATGGTAATTAGGCGGTGGCACAGGCCTTTCTGCGGAAAGAAATTTTTAATCTTTCAGCGATGCATTAATTCCTAATGCCTCCACTGGTCGACCCAGGGCCCTTTTAACCTTTGAAGTGAGGGGAAGCTCAGTCTCATTTCGGGCCTTCTATCCCCTTTTTGTTTGGATTAAGTAAAGTTTTTAATGATTTTCTTTGTTAAAGGGATATTTAATTGATTTAATTATTCTAATGATTTTATTTGAAAAAAATATTTTTTTAATTAATTTGAAATTTACCTTAGATAGAAATATATTATTCATTATCTTCGCAATACTTTACTTAATTGTAATGAGATTTTACAGTATTTTTGAAATTACTGTAAAAAGTAAACTAAAAACATTTTCTTACTACTGAAACAATAAACTTTATTTATTTAGTCATATATTTTTCATGAGACATGGGGCTTTTTTCAGGAATTCTTTGTTCGTTTTGATGACATCATAAAAATCACAACATGGAAGTTCAGAATTAATTTTGACCTTTAGACGCTTTTTAACATTACATATTGAAAGTTTACCTCTTTCTACCGACCAAATGTTCCTGATAATAGAAAATTTTGTCTCAACTGGAACAAATATCCCAAGTATAGACATCGCATACTGAACTAATTTAGAAATGTTGCTACATGGAGTTATCAAGACTTCTAAAATGCCTTAAAAATAGCTTTCCACTTCTCTTAATTAAAAATCTTTACAATAACTTAGAAGATCATTTAAAAACAAAATTTTGAATTTTTATCCGTTTTGTAGTCATTTTTGAGCCCCCTTCAAATTATGACGGGAAGCTTAAGCTTCTCGAGCCTTTTCGCTAATCAGGCTCTATGTCGACCACGAGAAAAAACATCTCTTTTATCGTCATCATTCCACCGACTAAACGGTGTTTGTAATACATTACAGACTATATCATTTACAGGAAACATAATGAAGGTGAATAAACAGAAAAGAAACTAACTATTATTATCATTAAAATTAACACAAGAAGAAACTCTAAAATTTTCAAAAGACAGCAGTAAAAATCTCGTGTGCCAAAATCTCAAACAAATCACGTGGTTTCATTTTCCTACACAAATTTGTGCTTGGAGATGCACTACGCTGGGTTTTCTCTCACTTGAAGAGACAGACCGTTTTCTGAGGGATCTCTTCACCTGATAGAAAGTAAAGCTGTAAAACTGAATGAAGCGTTTGGGGTTACCATGGCAACCCCCCCCAATAAGTGCAGTAGAAGAGATAATTTTTCCTTAGCACTTCACAACTCACCCCGTCAGAACCCGCGTACCACGTGACTCTAACAATGGACCAATAGTGACACAAGTCTTTCTTTGGCCGCGCGGTTATTTCCAAAGAAAGCGCGGCAAGGGGAGGGGTGGGAAGAGAGTTTGTCTTCACTGATAGTAAGAGCATGATTTAGCACATAGTCTTATGGAAATTGGGCTTTCATCAGAAATGTAAGTGTATTCTTACAGACTAAATTTGAAAAAGGATTATGGCTTGCTTACGTTACACAATTTTTTGTTACTTACAATACTTGGTGAAGAGGCACTTCACCTACTTCACCTGAAAAGCCGCCACTGATGGGGAGGTTATGACCCCCCTAACCCCCCCCCTCCCTTGGCTTCGCCCCTGCTTGGAATGAACAGTTATAGCTTGGAATGAACAGTTATAGCTTGGAATGAACAATAACATAAGAATGATCGATTTAAAAGAATTAACTCGAAATTCCTTAATCATGCTCGTTTTAGGCACACCAGAAATACTTATAAGAAACATATTATCTGTAAATATTTCTATGTAGAACGCTATCACGCACTCAACTGATCTTTAGAAACTCAAGAACCTTAGACTTGACAAAGGTCTAAGACGCTGAGTAGAATCTAAACACACCCGCGTTAAGTACGCACCGTGCATTTTGCGTACGAGACGCTGGGCAGGCCGGATTAAAGTGCTCTCTGGCGATTTGGCGTGCAGTCAGACTCCTTTGGCAAGAGTCGTTTCTCCCGCTGTTATACACTGCACGCTAGGGTTTGCCGCCCGCATGAAATTTTATCTCGCAGCTATTTACAGTTTTCTTGTTATCTTTTTATTTTTTCTTAATGTTTTACTTCTTTTCCTTGTCTTGCCTTTAACATTGGAAAAAAAAAAAAGAGAAAATTCTTTCTCTTGTCTTGCCTTTACAATTGAAAAAAAAAAAAAAAAAAGAGAAAATGTCATTGACAATACAAGAAATTTCCAGATTTCACCGTTCAATTTTTTTTCCCCTGTCTTTATACATAGACAATGTTTTGACTGGTGTTGATAAGTGATTTTTAAGAGATATTAAACTTTAAAATTGGAACACATTTTAAGAAAGGCTCATCTATTCAAACGAAATAGTTTTTCTGCTCTTTTCGATTTATAAATAGAGCGCTCAAAGTTGCCTTACGCTGAGGCCTGTGGGTGATTATGGATGATGCAATTTCAGGATCTGCATCATACGTTTCATCATTTTTCATTTCATAATTGCATTCTTCCACTTGCATGAAAGACAAGTTAGTAATTGCATTGCTTCGCACTTGAATGAAAGACTTGCATTGAAAGATAAATTAGAAGCAACGCTGACGCATAAGGGGACTAGTCAATTTAAACATCCTAACTATCCTAATTTAAACATTGTAAAGTAGAGAGCCTGCAGGTCATGACTTGTAAAGTTCATTTGCATGTAAACTACATCTATTTTCATTTGTGTATTACATGAAGTCTGCTTTTTAAAAAATTACAAGCAAAAAATATTCATTAGAAAAGTGTGTTTAAAATATCGGTTCTTATGCGGTTATCTTTTGCGGTTTAAAACAAAGTCAACAGTAAAAAAATTATCTAGAATTTGCTTTCTCATTTAATTTTAAGTTTTTAGCTATTTACCTTATTAATTTTTCACTGAAACAAAATGGTCCAAAGAAAGTCTTAAAAAATCGTTCTTGAATACGAATTAGTTTTTTCTTTCATTGAATTAGTAGTTTGTGCTTGATTAAAAGAATTTAGCATTTTATAAATATAGATTATATGTAAATGAACTTTACACAAAGTTTAACATTTACTTTCTTACCGTTACAAAGACGAGCGGTTATTATTCTTTGTTGTTACACACATTATTGCTAGCCCATATTAATCTTTCAGTATCCTACAAGAATCAGTAATGCAATTTTCGTCCTCGCTTCAATCTGCATCCATGGGAACATATAGGTTTAAACCCGAAGAGTTTATCTGCATCTATAATCCATATCTATTAATTGCTAAAACCCCGGACTAAACATTTAATAAAGAAGGGTTTTCTCTAATCGTATGTAAATTTCATACAAAAGCCAAATGATGATTGCTTTTTAACTGCCCACTGTTTCTTTTTTATTTCCGTAACATATTACCTTCAAATCTAAAATTTTTTATTCATATTTAAATGCATGCATTTAAATATGAATAAAAATTTTAGATTTGTAATTTTAGACTGCAATTTTAAATGCATTAAAATATATATTTAGAACAATTAATCAACAAATAAAATAAAAAAATATTAGGAAAAGAACGTGGAATTTCTAACTCTACTGTTTTTCGCGGATCAACTTGCGGTGCGGGCGGCAACCCCTAGCGTGGAGTGTATAACAGCGGGAGAAACGACTCTTGCCAAAGGAGTCTGACTGCACGCCAAATCGCCAGAGAGCACTTTAATCCGGCCTGCCCAGCGTCTCGTATTTTGCGTACTCGGCGGATCCAGATAAATTTCGTTCGGGGCGTAAAGGAAATATTGGCACCTTTCTTACACAGACAATCCGAGGCTACAGACTGTGAACTTCCTATACCGCTAATGAAAATTTTTTACAATGGGGAAACGCATAGACAGTAGCGCGCGAAGTCGAGGACATGGAATATATGGCAACCCGAGAGAGGTAGCCATGAGCTCAAGGCTTATCGCTGTTTTGGCGAGATTTTTTAAAGGAAAAAATAAAAAATTATTCCCCGTACTTGGATTATTTTTAATTATAAATTATTGAGAATTGCTTAGTGTAATTTTTTTTATGGATGCACATCTTTTTTATACTGATTATATAATTACTAAAATTCTAAATCCTTGTCACTAAAATCAAAGTATTATCCAAAAATTTATGTTTTTAATGAATCCACAAGCAGGAATTTCAGGAAATCTCTAGAAGTCACCAGATTATCCTCACAAAATAAAAAACACTCCAGACATGTTAAATTGTTACTCAGATTTTTTCATTGGGTTCAATAAGCAATATGCATATAAATTTACCACTGCTTTATTATTAGCTAATCAGTACAGAATAATTGAGCTATACTTAAATAGAAAAAGGGTAGCCAATTCAGTATCATTTTACCATGAAAAAATTACTTCGATCACCAGTGTTCTACGCAACTAAGATAAAATTCATAGATTAAATTAAAAAAAGAATTCAGACATTATATATAGAATTCTCTCAAAATGTTCAAGTGATTTAATCGAACATAATTACAAAAGGATAGAAATTTTGGGCTTGTTTTTTTTCCCATGCTGCGGCGTAAAGTTCTTTCGTATTTATACCGAAGATTCAGTTCATACCGAAGTGCCTTAGAATGTTATGCATAGCGTAAAATAATGTTATAATGCAGAAAATAAGCTAAAAATACCTATTTCTCTGACACTATTCGTATTCTGTCCAAAATATCTCAGTTTTATATCAAAATGATCTTGGTTCAATCCTCATTGGGCCACTATCTTTTCACTGGGCCACTATATTTTCTTTGATGACGGGGTTGGCAGCAGACTTTTTAACCAAGTCACAGAAAGACGGGTATGGTTCATATTTCGACCAAGTAATGCTTTACCGCCTCGTTATTATTCACTTCTACAGGACTTTTTAGGAGAGATGTCAACATCGAACCACCGTTCCAGGAAACGGAATCCCTTGTTCGAGAAGTTCGTTTTACTTTGTGGACAACATCCTTCAACTATTGTTCTACAAAGAGCAGGTTCATCTGAAGAATCACTGGAAGGGGGAAAACATGCTCGAGATATTTCCGTCGTTTTAAAGCAGCAAGGCCTAAATCTTCCCGCCTTCCAAAGGTTAACAGGATGGCGATAACTTCAACAGTATCCGCAAGGGCTATTGAGCTACACTAAGAAAGTTACGGGTTTCCTATAATTTGATACGCAAACAGAAGCGGCGCAGTTAAGTCTTCTTGGAAGGTATTATTTCACATCAACGGAATAGGAAATCTTGAAATAGAAAATATTCTTTTTTAATCAGAATTTCTATTCTTCTCGTACTGAATAAAATATTTGTAGCAAAAAGAGTTATTGTAAATTATTTGAATATTTACATATAATTTTATAAGAAAGTACAAGTATGTATTTTTATGATTACAAACTTTTCATAAACATAAATGAAAGAACCGAAAACTACTAAATTAAAAATATCAAACAAATATTTCTAACAGCGTCTTGCTCCGTTAAAATGCTGATAAAAATGATAATAACAAATAGAATAAAAACAAAAATAATATCTCGTTATACAAATATTTACACAACAAAGAAATATAATGTTTAAAGTGCATATCAGTACAATAATTTTAATTGAACATATTAGTGAACATTTACATTGCATATGTTTTATATGAAGAGGAAATAACACGATTATCTGGTTTCATGTCAGTTCTTTAAAGTACAACAATACCACAATATCATGTATTTTGGCAGATATTCATAAAAGAAATGAACCGGAACGATGCATATATTTTATTTCCATTACAAAAATACTCCCCCCCCCTCCGCACACACCCTCCAAAGAATAAATAAATGAATAGAAAATAAATAAAATAAAAGTAAAAATATTAAAGAACATGCCAGCAAGGAACAAAAAATGCGGTGAATCGCAAGTTAAAAACACTTCTTTTTAAAAAAGTGTTATTTGAAATACTAATCAACAGAACACATAAAAATAACAATTTTTATGTATTCGTTTATACTCTTATTCACAAATAACGTTCAGGATAAGAAATCCTCATTAAAACCTTTTAAAAGTGCTTACATTTTTAAATGTCGTCAATCTGTTGTCAAATTTAATGCATCGCATTAATGTATTAAGGAAATAAAACATGCACAACCACACAATGCAAATTTTCCTAATTTTAATTTTGAACATAAAAAATAAAAAACATGTACAATCAACGCCATGAAAATTAATTAATATTTATTTTTCCAAGTGCCAAAACACAAAAAATATATACATTAGTTAACAATGCATAATATGATAGCAACAAATGGTATTTAAAAATGAAACAAATCCCCTCATTTAATCAGATACACTTTAATTTTAAAAACTGCATATAATTAATTATTACGGTTCCGTAAAAGCTTTTGAATTTTTTTAGTAGAGCATTTTTGTTTTTTGAAGAATTTTAAAGTTTCAGCGAATTACTTTCACCATAAATATTTTTATTCTTTATTAAACAAGAAAAAATTAATTAAGATTTCGTCTTACTTTTATTAGGTCCCCTATAAATAAATATTTAAAAAAAATACAATTAATATTATCTGTTGAATGCAAAAATTGATTAAAAACTCTGTAAATAAACACAATTTCCTTAACCATTTATTGATAAACTTGGATGAAAAGCATATTTTCTGTTGTCCTTAATGTGCTCCAAACGAAATAAATAAACTAACAAAATTACTTTTTTTGTAAACAGATAATTGCTTTTCCTACATTATATAAAGAAAGTTATCTAGTAAGGAATTCACTTAAATGCTTAGTTTCTTTGGGGCGCAGAAAGTTTTTGTTGAAGATTAATAATTTTTAGATTACTTTCAACGTTAAAACCCAAAGCTAATTGCGTCTTAGATATTAGTTTAGAAAAAGAATCCGCTAAACATATTTAATAAAAAAAGTTTTGTTTTCTAAACTTTAAGTATTAGGTTTTATAAGAAAGTGAATGGATTTGTCGCTTATTAAGCGAGTGGAAAAGCTCTATACATGCAGGTAGGTAACTAAAAAAGTATATTAATGTAGTAAGAGCAAATTTTCTAAAACAATGTTATTAATAATTATTTTGACAATACTTTCCGAAGATTAACTGAATTATAAATTTTCACTAGGAATAAAACTATGATGTTTTTGGCTTTATTAATAATATGACTGAAAATGGCAAATGATTAAATAACCTTGACATAATTAAGAAAGCAAAGCAAGATAACTATTTTAAAATGCATTGATTATGAAAAGGCTTTGAGGAAAAGTAAAAATTGTTAGTTATTTTATGACTGATATTGAAAGATTTTTTTTCAAAGAATGCTTAATTTATGCTGAATAACTTACACAACTTTAAAGAAAGCATAAAAAAGCTAAGCATGAAATTTCACTGTTTTTTTAGAAAAGGCAAACTGAAGTAAACTGTATGCATTGATAAAAAATATAAAAATATTTTACTAAAACTTTAAGGAATTTTCTTTCCTTTCTAAATATTCAATAAATTCATTAAAAAGGGCTTTTAATTTCAAATATCTTAAAACTGTTGTGATACATAACATTGTGAATAACGCAATTAATTAATGTATAAAGGAAATGATACTGTTTACACTTTTTCTAACTAAAATTTAGTACATAAAATATGAGCACAGTGAACAGCTAACGCTATGAAAATTAATAAAATATTTCCCCCTAGGTACTTTTATAAAGCTGCATCGACTTTCCAATCATGCTAAAACAGCTCCAAACCCCTGCTTGGATGCAACAATAACAGGGTATTTTTGGGAAGAATTTAACCCAATTAAATTAGGAAACCATTTTAATGTAAAAATCGGTTTTTGCTATAAAAATAAAAAAAAACAAAAACAGTATGAAAGTGTGCAGGAAGTAATTTTTTGAAAATTTAAAATTAGAAGTGCATATGCAGATGATAAAATTATCCTTGGTTATTACAATATTAAAATGACGGTTAATAAATTCAACATAAACGAATGTGGGGCGTGGAGACAGGATTTACCCAGTAAATAAGTTTGTTATAATTAAGGTAAAATTTTTATGAATCATCTATTGAAAACCTTCCACGAATAATTGCACCAAATTTAGCTTATACAGGGTGTATCTAAATTGTTTCAACAAAATATTATGGGAGATAGGGCACAAAATAAGAAATCAGAATCACATAGCAATGTCTGTTCAAAAACGTTGTCTTCATGGAGCTGTTAATAATCACTTTGGAATGTATGCTGAAGCAACAGTGAACTTTCCGACCATTGTTTGCCAAAAACTAACGTATTTTTCTCAGAAAAAATGTGAATAAAATTCGTAGTTTAAAAATTCTACTTAATTTCTTGAATGAGATTTTTGGAGACAAGCCCATTGTATCCGAAACTTGCTTAAGAAATTTGACAAACACTTTAGCACTTTTCCTTACATGATTATTAACCCTTTGAGGCGCAACCCTTTCCCAATGCTGAAAAAAGGGCAGCCGTTGCCATCGCTCGACCTAACTACCAGCAAGATGGCGGACAATCGAAACGTTCATCGCGTGCCACAGACCTAGAGAACCCTTTTTTGACGCAGCTGGCTGTGCTCGCGCAAGACGACGCTTCCGACCCCGCACTGCAATGTGATTCCGAACCGCCTCTGTACCCTTAACAACCCCCCCGCCCCTGCAAATTTGTCGGTCTGGTAGCGAGGCACCCTGTAAGTTTTAGTATAGTTTGCCAGAGGTTATAACTGCATAACAATGTTTAGTTCTCAAAATGTGGACTAGGGAAAGTGCTTCTGTGCATCGTGTCAATCAGAATACTTGACAAATAATTTTAAGTTATTTGAAATGCTTGAAAAACTAAGGCTATGTTCTTTGACAAGTTGGTAGAGATTTTTCACCAATTGTACTATGATCATAGATGATCGTGAATACATGTAGTGAAAGATGACATATCGAAATGTGAAAAGGTGACATGTAGTACCCAGCTCTGAGTTAAGTCTAGCTAAAGAGTTTACAACGAAGTAGTTGTGTATTTTCTTCATTTTCATAATTGGAAACAAATACCGGTAGTCTGAAATGAATACCAGCCAAATTTCCTGCCTATAGACGCAGGAGGCTTCCAGTAATCTCACTCCGAATGCATACACCTTATTACAACCACCCAATATTTTCATATTAAAGAAAGTGCAGTAAAAGTGAAAAATAAAAGTCTAGTTAATAGACGGCAGTGCTTACGAAAAATTTAAAAATGAAATAATAATAATAATAATAATAATGGTACTAATAATGACACATGCAATAAAAAGCATAACCACGCTGCAATGTTGCTTACTACAGTTGAAAAACAAAAATAGGACAGTACGAGATTCGCCATATTTAATGTTCTTTTTTTTAATGCAGATAAGATGGTCTAAATGGTTAAAGCGGAAAGAAACGTATTCATAAAAGTCTGCAAGATGTAAGAGGATTTATCTGTAAATCGCATGAATTGACGCATTTTTTGGTAAACTGATTTTAAAGTAGTTTAGAAGATTTTGTGTAATGCGATTACGGCATGCTTAATTTTTACTTTTTATCAGAAAATTTTTACTTAAAGCATTTTGTTTTAAGTAGTCGCAAAATAGTCGCAGTGCAAAAATATTTTTGCTTTTCTTCATTAATTATTCATGGAAATGCTTATTGATTTACTTTTTGTTGTATTTATGGGTAATTTGGTTTCAATAAAAACTGCAAAAATTACAAGTGTATTTCATGTTGCATAAATGTTCTAAAACAAAATAATAGAAAAATATACAAACAGCAGAAGACTTAAGATCGAAATTTTATTATGTAACTACTAAGAATTTAAATTTAACAATAAAATGTTAATTTTAGTGTAATGCAGCATTTTCCTATAAGAGACATTTGAAGTATTATGATCAGTAGATCGTTTGATGAAGAAGATACTATACAAAATATCACCAGACATGCTCCATATATAAGGATAAGGATACTAAGTCTTAATATTTTGTTTAGTTGAAATATTTCACTCCTTTAAGCTTTTTAAATGTATAAGTTAAATGTTTTAATTTGAAATACCGAATGAAAATATATAAAGAAATAAGAATCATTTAAAATTATATAAGGATATCATGTGCTTTGAATTATATTAATTTTAAAATCATATTTCAATTAAAAAAATAAAACGCATAATTCAACCTTTAAGATTTATACTAAATGGTTAACAAACCTTTTTTTTTTTTTTTTTTTTCAATTGAAAAACTTACCTTAGGGGAGACAAATCTCATTTTCCATAGGTTAACATTTTCTAACTCGCTTTAGTTTTGAATGGGCCGTTAGATGATGCCATGGGGTGAACTGACAGAAGTATCAAAACAGCACACACCATTTAAAAAAAAGTTTAGAAAATTATGTACATTAACTTCTGTTACATTGTCGAAAGAGCTTTTTTCTTCATTTTTCCAGCTATATAAAACCTTTCAGACCCTTATTCACGCTTAAAATAAACGTACGAGTATTAACCCATTTATGCCTAGTGTCCCTTTTTTGGGACGGCATTTTCGCTATTAGTCGAAAACGTTATTTACTTTTCCTAGCCTTTGTTCATGAGTATTGAGCCTCAACTCTACCAAATATTTTAACATGACCAAGCAGGATGTTGATATTTCGATTTTTATGCATAATGATTTTAAAAGAAATCATCCCTTGTTCAAGAAGTTGACATCAGAAATTTATCTATTATTTCTGTTATCAGCAAAAATCGAAGAAAGTCGCAAATATATCCAGGCACAAACGGGTTAAACTTACATTTTTGACATTGCATGCACTAAAAAAAAAGGGCTTCTCAAATAACTTATACTGCTTTTCGTTGAGTAGTATCAGAGTTCCAGTTTGGTAACGGGGTAGATTTTCCAGCAGCGCACGGGTGACGAATTCCAACTCGTGCCACGTTGGGACCCGTCCAATTTGATTTAATTTTAATTGTTTAATAATATTAATAATTAGTATAGCATAATTAGTTTGTCTTATTGTAGCAAAAATGCATTTATTGACCAAAACACATTATATGAAACGGTTAATTGTAAAATGTTTTTTTACAGATTTAAATTTAAGTAAATTAAAAAAAGAAGACCCAAAGAGGCTCGTACATTTCTGAAATAATAAACGCCGTTTTAGTATCAGTCAGTTAGGGTGTCAATGCCATAAAATCTTCTATGAACTTGCCTGTAAGAGTATCGATGTGATTCCTCGCCGGCTGTCTCAACCGGATGCAACTCCAGTGGAAGAACTTTTGCCGGAAACGCCTGTTCTGCTTATCGAAAAGCAATTGCTTGTCCAACTTGCTTCAACTAGAAACACTGCCAGGGGTAGAACCGTCAGAAGTACTACCGCATGCAATACTTCTTCTACACATGTTGCCAATGGATTACGCAAAAATAGGGAGTCTAAAGTAAAAATTACATCTTAAATAACCAGTAAGATTTATTACCTGTGTTTTACCGTTTTAACGTTTAGTTGAAAAATTTACATCATTTTACTTACATCTGTTCATTTTTAGTAGACTAGAAGACTTGCTTTGCATACGGGGCACATTTTCCAACTTAAAATGATCAGACCTAACCATTTGCTGTCAAAAACTACATTTACTTCTTAGAAAAAGAATTGTTCTAGCTTGTAAAGAAAGGTAAACATACAATGATATCCTGTTTACTTCACAATGTATAAAAATTAAAATTACAAAAATTAAATTATGAACAGTTGAAAAACGTCCTCTAGTCACCTCTATTGTATTTTTAAACTATTGAAGCCAAATTAACAAATCAAACAAATATTTATACACATAATTTGTTAAGGATGGTATTGCTTTGAGAGACAGACAGAAAACCAAAACTCTGTTTTAAAAACGCATGAAAACAATTTCACTGTTTTTTGCAAAATGAATTGAGTATCAATTTAATTTAATTGCAAAGTATTTAAATAAATTAAAAAAAACTGTCATTTATAAATAGCAGAGTTAAAATGATTTGAAATTAAAAGGACAATAAAAATAAAAATAAGTAATACATTGATAATAAAAGCTTAAAAAAACTTTATCAAAGATGACTTTAATATGATTAAAAAGGAAAAGAAAAAATGAAACAACAAGGATTTTAATAAGAATGCAAATAGAGAATCAATTTCAATCAATTCTGAAAAAAAAGTAATGTGATTCCATTTGTAAAATCTTTAAAACCTCTGGATTCTATTTCGGTTAAATTGTCTTGTCAGACATCCTAAATCGTTTAGACACATGTTTCATGTCTATTTACAAAGTAGAAACACTAATTGAAATACGAGTAGCATTTTTCCTTAGAATGTAAATATTTTTGGTAGCTGATGAGGAGATGTATTGTTCAAGATGTTACCTTATTTTTAATTGATTTCGATTTTAATAATGTACTTAAGATAATGAATTTTAAGATAATGAATTTTATTAAAATTATGGAATTCTAAGTTTTCGAGAAAACAACCTTAAAAATACTTTAAATTATATCATAGTATAATTCAGCGCAAATTCATCTTCTTACGTTGCGAGTTAATGTGAAATTCTTGAAATTCTTACGTTATTACTCGAATCCACGAAAATTTTATACAATTATGTCTTGAGTTTTCATAATATATTCGAACTCGCTTATAAGAAGGCCAAAGAGAACGTGATATTTGCTCGTTATAACCGTGTCTTTTACAGCACTGACTGTCTTTAACAGCACTGACATCTGCTGAAAAACGGAAAAATGCGAGAACAGCTGGATAAATTGTCCAATGCTGAAAAAAGGGCATCCGTTGCCATCGCTCGACTTAACTACCAGCAAGATGGAGGACGATCGAAACATTCATCGCGTGCCACAGTTATAGAGACCCTTTTTTGACGCAGCTGCTTTTTCAGCATTGGGAAAGGGTTGTGCCTCAAAGGGTTAAAAAATAGTTCATTAGTTGTCCGTTATCCACTGGGACAGGCAGGAGCTCGTTCTCTGGTGAAACTTTCCTATCCTAGCCTTCGATACTAAAAGATGCTATTTTATGTGTGCTTAAACAAGTGTCTTGCATGACACTTTTTAACCGTTTTTGACTTTGCGTGTTAAATACATATCTAGTGATTTTTTTCTATGGGGTGAATAAAGGAAGAGTTACTGTCAAGATTTGCTTTTGTGAAATGCCTTCTTTTTTGCGTTCATGCTTACAGCGTTTTTATTCAAAGGAAAATTGGGAAAAAAAGGTTTTTTTTGACTCAACTGGCTGTGCAGCAGCCAGTCTCTAGATCTGTGGCACGCGATGAACGTTTCGATCATCCTCCATCTTGCTGGTAGTTAAGTCGAGCGATGGCAACGGCTGCCCTTTTTTTAGCATTGGGTAATCTATCCAATTATTCTGGCATTCTTCCATTTTTCAGCAGATGTCAGTGCTGTTAAAAATAATCGTGACAATTTTTTTACGGGGAATGACGTGCTAAAAAGTAAAGGGTATTCTCGTGGAGCTATGTCACCCGCAACTATTTTTATAGAAATCAAATCTATTCTTCGTGACTGGCAACAGTCAAAACGTCAGAGTTTGGTGTTCCCAGAGCGGGAACACTGCGCGTTAAAGGGTTAAATTTATGATACTACAAGAAATTGTGATTAGTTTCTTTTGAAATGTATCACTCTCATTTTCTTTAGTTATTAGTCTTTGAAGAAGACTTGTAGCCTAAAAACATAATTTGCACTCCTGACTTCGAAAAAAGTTTCAAGTTATTTTGCAACTCTCAAAAGTCATTGAGTATGTTGGGAGCGGTTGAGGGTGAATTCTTTGTACTCATCACCTTCATTGATTTCATAATGTTAAGGGAATCTACAAGAAAGGATTAGCTGAACTGGATGCCAACTGGATGTCAAGACATTCTGAATCACAAAAGTATGTCTCGCTGTAATCAGGATTAATTCGGGTTATCCTCCCATGGATTTAGCATTGTACCAACCATGTGTATTTCCGATTTCTTCATCAAGTCCGTAATATCTATTAAAACTACATGCAGTTAAAATAAACAATTATCCAAACAAAACACAACAATTCGGTGAGTAATTAAGCTTTCAATTATCCAGATATGAAGATTATATCAAATGAATGATGTTTTAGATAATATATCAGGCTCTGATAGATTTGGTGTCTTATAATATCAAGTATGAAAAGTAAATGCCCAGATTCCTATAATATAAGAAACAAAGCCCCATAAAATTTTCTGTTTATAAGTTCCTGTTTTTTTATACTTGTTATGTAAATTTTGCACTTTAGTATAAAACGAGAGTATTCGTTTCTTTATTTTCTTAAAATTATTTACTTTTATACAACATTATATTATAAAAATCGGTCATTATATAACTTTTTTTTTTTGACATTTCATATTTTCCCTCATACAATCAGTGATTTTTTTTTCAGCCTCAGACGCACCAGGAAAATGTTGTGCAATTTTCGCAAAATTTAAAAGCAAAAAAGTTAATGGCTAATAAAAAAAAACTCGATGCATATTGCTTAAGTTAAGATACCAACTATCACATTAGGAACCGTTTTTCATTTGCCACTCACGTTTCAAAATAATGCTCAAGCAAACAAGAGAAAACAAAACTTTCGCAATATCTTTCGGAAGTTTATATCATTAAATAAATTGAAACATCACTTCTGTCTACCAAATATCCTTACGTTTCGTTAAGTCGTTTTTGAGGATAGGTTTGCTAGTGGTTTTGCATGGGCCATATAGTAGGCCGTCATACATTTTATTTAAGCTCGGACGAAGAACAAACTTTTGCGTAACTCAACTATAGAAGGGACCAGCTGTAGCCAGGTGGATAAAATATAAATAAACGGCACAGTTTGTTAAATTTTAGTCCCATATTTTCCTCTCCGATAGCGGAAGACGGGCTAAACGGCTGATTACAACATCGAGTGCAATGTCAGTGCCTCTCACCTCCCCAACGACGTCGATTAGAATGGTCCATCAGCTGATACCATATGAATACGAGGATGCTTTAAACACAAAAATTTGTTAAATTCATCGAGGGCGAGTGATTTATAGGTGTCATTTGACGAGAAAAAATTATAAAAATGGTTTCAATAAAAATCACATAATATTTTGATGTTTCTAATCTCCGGCAAAGTTTTAAGGAATATATAATTTTATGATTATTTTAGAATTTTTTGCTTTTTATGTTAAATTAAGTATTTGCGGTGAAAAGAACAGTTTTAGAGATGTATTTTGCTTAATAATATCAGAAAAATATAGTGTTTAACATAAAAATAATTGCGCTCTTTCCCTTTTTTTCAGATACGTAAAGCTTCATCCCACTCTACTGGCAAGCGTTCGAATAAGTTGTGTTCTGAACCATTACGTGAATTTTTGGCCAACTGGTCCTCTTGCAATCGGTCTTATAAGATCTTATGCTCCTGCACTCTTTGCTTTCCTTTCATTGCTCTTTAGACGGCAAAATCAGACTAGTTGCTCTTGACAAACTAAGTCGAGTGTTTAAGAGAGCGCCTTGTGGAACTTGCTTTTTGTATTCGGAAATAGCCACAGACGTTAAAAGAAAAATGGTTAAATCTATGGTAAATTCTCCAGGAAATATCGCCAACCTGAGGAAGTTTTTATTGCATAGAAAGAAAGGAGATGCACTTTTTCTAATTGTTTTCCTTATCACAGAATTGCAAAAGACACCATCGCCTTTGGATGGTTTTGTTTGTAAAGTACCCTGTGTTTCTTTCCCCAAATTCTTGCTGTTCCATATGATAATGTTCAGGTAGATTTAAGAGAATGGAGGAAGGAAATATTCCCAGGACTGTTAGCTATATTTAATACCAACATTCAATCCAGTTATTTTTTAAAAACGCTTTTGAACCATTTCTTCATATTTTTTTTTTACCTGTGCTTTATATTGAAGTTTTTCTTTTCAAATACAAATGAATTCAGGTTTTATTTCAGTTTGGGCTAAACATGATATCGAAAACAATATAACAGTTTTTGAACCCAATACATATATATATATATATATATACGTGCTTAACCCTGTGTTCTAATGACAACCAAAATACTCTAAATGTTTTAACTTTGAAGGCAACGAGCGGCCCCTAAGTGTTATCAAAATACAATTCGACAATTATATATATATATATATATATATATATATATATATATATATATATATATATATATATATATATATATATATATATATATATATAGATAAATTAAAATGTTTAACAAGAATTTATGCTCTAGATAACTTTTTATACAAAAATTTCAATTAGTTTTATTGCTTTTCTTACTTTTTTTTGTAGTTTGCATTTCTCAATATCGAAAGATAGTTTGCCTATTGTTCTTTGTTTATCATTAATTAAAGATCTGAGATACACTTTTATATGTATAGTCTCATTAATTCCTTCATTTATTGTTTAACTTAAAATGAAAATACTTATACAGAAGAATTATTTTTTTATTTAATAATATTTCCTCAGAATATTTCTTGTTTTTTCGATACATGAAAAACATGTTTTTCTTTCAGTGAAGCAATTTAAAAGAGTAAGTGCGGAACTACTGCTGCAAGTTTTGATTAATTTTTAATGCTGAATTTTTGTTCTCAAGAGATTTTTAAAAGTTTCTTTTGCGTATAATTATGATACTTTATTTACCAAAGTACAGTATCCAAAAAATAAATTCAAATTTCGTAAAGTAAATTTTTTTTAACGCTGGTTGTGAAGAAATAGGGAATGCTTTCTTGCCAGAAAATGTGAAGTAAGAAGTCAACGTTTTGCGAAATACGTTGCATGTTACTTTCTTATTGCTATATTAAACTCTGAGTACTTTTCAAGGAGTTAAAACAAGTAAACATTGGTTATACTTCCATTTTCTATTTATTTCGAAGTAACAAGCTTGTTTTACAGGTATTAATTTCAAATAAAAACCAGCTTTAACAATATTTTGATATTGATTTATTTTTTGATAATGTCAACGGTGAAAAACCATTAAAGCGTGTTCCAATTTTAAATTTTTTTATAGTTTTATCTGCAAGAGTTTATTACAAATTTTTTTCGCTGATGCAATAGATACTGCTTTCTTTTAAATTCAAGCGCAGTGTTAGAACATCTTCGCATTGATCAAATTTGAAAGTACCATTTTTCTAAGGCTAAATATGCAGTTTAAGTAAATGTCTATTTAAAAATAAATTTAAATAATCATTTTCTATTTTAATTATTCACTTTAAAAATATTATCTACAATATTATTTATGCATTCATAAAATTTTGACTAACATATGCATTATAAAAAAATCCATGAATAATCATCAATAATACATTAATCATGAATAATACATTAAGCTTGTGTTATGTAAGGCTGTCGCTTTAAAAGGTATACCTTCGTTTATTCATAGAATGTGAAAATAACTAGTATTTTATCTCCTCAAAATAATTCAATGTCTTGATGGTTTAATTTTATCAAAACCACACATTATACTTTTACTAAAATTAATTGTGACAAATCTTCCTTCAACGCAATATTGAAACTTCATTGATTTTCTACAAAATGATTTTATACGATTAATTTGTTATCACACACAATCTTAATTTCTCAAATACCATGGCTTCTCTTTATGTTTAATGTTGCATATTATTCAATTAAGCTCGAAATATACTTTTTAAAAAAATTACAGACTTGAGATTTTTCTCGCATCATTTTAATTTATTTTTTATATAGCTAATAACATACCTGAATTTCTGTTTATTTCGTATCTTACGCGGAAAATAAAAAATAATAATATCTTAACGTCTTAGAATATTTCTTCAGCTGCAAAAATTTTATTTATAAATGAATATGACTGCAACCAGATTGTCTATATAAAATTCCTATTTTTTTAATAGTGCGCCTGTCCATTTTAATATATGTCAGTTACGATGTTATACTTCTGATATGGCTTCTTAAAATATTGAACTTGAAAAGGAAACTATAGAAAAACGTTGTGAAATGCAAGAATGATAATTTGTCTTTTGTCGTAATTAAATTTTTATCTGTCGCGACAGTTGTTACGTCCAGACTCCGGTGAATAAATTTTTGTTGACTCACAGAATTATACTGCAACATCAAACGTTCACACGTAGACTAGAATTTCATCATTTTCTAGATAGTTTCAAATATTTTCCATTTAAGGAAAAATTATAAGTATCCCAATACTGAAAAATTTATTTCATGAATACCGTGTTTGAAATGTTACTTGAAAGAATGTTTTAATTAAAATAACTAATTCGTCTTCTTTTTTAAATAATAATAAGAATTTAACATTGTAACAAATTTATTAAAATTTTCGGATCTTTTAGTCTATAAATTAATTTAAAGGATACTGTATAACTATCTTTCATGAAGTGGCTGGATATCCCTTATCGGTACTTACGTATTATTCCGACGGCCATACCCGCCAAACTATTTTTTCATCAAATGTCACGGTGCCAATCGTATTCCGTACCATTAATGATTTCATGTGTCCGGCACTA
Source organism: Cheiracanthium punctorium (assembly GCA_038373885.1). NCBI lineage: Eukaryota > Metazoa > Arthropoda > Arachnida > Araneae > Cheiracanthiidae > Cheiracanthium > Cheiracanthium punctorium. Next base: position 31,076 of record JAWZYV010015598.1, read on the forward strand.
ATCTTTGAGAAAAATCGCTCGTCTTAGGGTACCACCGGGATAATACGTAAGCACCCACTCATCTAAGTAAATTACGAATAGCTTTGCACTTATGGATGCAGAAATGGGATACTGTTATAGGAACACACATTTACGTTGGTTTTATTCTATTCCATAGTAGGAATTATCAAGAGTTAAATTTTAAATGCTTAATATATTAATCAGTTTTTCAGAATGTTAATGTACAGGATTTCCCATAAATAGTGATATAAAATTTAAGAGGAGACATGGTCCACAATGAAAATCAAAATTACATACCAATGTGTAGTTAAAAAAAAATGTTTGCACTTACCTGTTAATGATCACATTGGGAAAAGCGCTGAAGTGCTCGTCTAATTTCTTAAACTAAGTTTTATAAACAATGAGCAATTTTCTCGACTTATGAAGACCACTTCAAGTCTTCACTTTATTCAGAATAGACTCTACCTGCATTCTGTAAAAGTGACAGTTCACATTAAGGATAAATATTAACTTTTATCAGTTCTTTATTTTTAAAAAAGGGATAACAAAAATTCAGTCCACCTTTTCCGTCATAGTAAAATGCACCACTATTTTGTAACAGCACGTTTTTAGCAAAGTTGATTGGCTTCAGGATACATTTTTTCATATAGCATAAAACTCCTACTAAAATTGAACATTTTTTTATAGCTATTGCTAAGGCAGTATTTCACGTATGCACTGACTGTAAGATACATCAGTTCTTCCGAAATGATTTTGCTCAACGCATATCATCCCGTTTCACTTTTGGTCAAGAAATTTCCTGAAACACACACCGTCCACCATAGGCTATCCGTATCAATACTAGATCCAAAGGACATCATTTGATGCAGTGTTTTGAAAATTTCAGCTCTTACTATCTGTGTAAAGTTTGGTTTTGAAATTAAAGCCGATTGCTCGCAAAAAAGAGAGATAGCTTCAGCAACTTAAGTGTTTCATATGGAACGATTTTATGCCCAGAACAAAAGTTCAATTAAATGTTTTATGCACTATTAGGGAGACCAGAAAATAATGTTGTTTTTGCGCACGCGTCAATATTTGCCCAAGCCAAAACTACTGCAGCTAACGATACGAAAACGGTACTGTAATCAACGGTACTGTAGCTAACGGTACTTAGCTAAAGGTACGTCTTTGGCATGTATGTGAGGATTATAATGAAGCTGCTCAATAAGTTTTCCTAAGTTTCGTTTTCCTAAGTTTTCCTAAGTTCGTAACCGATGGACTTATGGTGTCGAAACGTTAGTTTCACATATTCCTTTCAAAGAAAAGACAGAAATAGCTATAAAATTCTTGCTGTTAAATGAAACAAACACATAACTAAATATCACTTTCAAGGCATTTATGAATTCCCTTTCTGAAACGGGCGAGCGCCCTCCTTCTTTCTAGAATGTTCTTCTTGAAAGCAGAAAAATATAGTTATCTATAAAATTCACACTTTAAAATGTAACAAATACGAGTGCATAAAACCTTGAGTTTAGACGGATCTAGATGCCGCCACAAGAACCAGACTGGCAGAAATCAGACGAATTACCAAAAGGTTCTGAGCTCGTCTCATTGTGATTGACCAAAATTTCGCCGAATCCAGCAAGTGTTTTGACGAGGAGCTGCCCTACCGATGCCGGTCCGACAGACCCGAGAAGGAATCAGGGAGCCACTGTAATGTACGAACTGAGAAAAGTGCGAGAGATGGTTTTTGATTTAAATTGAGCTCGTCATATCTCCACTCCATCTACTTTATATTTGGAAATCATAAAATCGTGACAAAAGAAAGGTTAAGCGAGAAAGTAAACAAGTAAAAGAATAAAATAAAATGAGTAAAGAAAGTAATTGGTTTTAAAGGGAATTTGTAAAATAAAAGGATTTAGGTTTTAAATTTGCTTCCTTTATTGAACTGTGTGTTAAATATTTTATTTCAGGTAACTTTTAGGAGAAGCAACTTTTTTTAGGTCATGCTGCTTATTGAAGGATTTTCTAAAGGTAGGATTTTGAGCATGACCGACCAGATTGTATGGTGGATAATGCACCGTACTACGGTTTCGGGTTCAACTCCCGGCGGTCGAGGTTCGATCTCCGACTGGGAGTGGATGTCACTGTGTCCATTACTTCATAGAGGGCGATGTTAGTCCAGCTACTACGTGCTCCTATAATAAAGCAGTGGCCAACAACTCCAGCCTTAGCAGTGGGCAATGCCTCCAAGGCATTTTTAAGGCCCGCCATTTGAAAAAAAAAGGATTTCGGGTATTGCGGGCTTTGTACTAAAACTATCGATCTGGCTAAAAGAAAGTTTAAGCTCAAAATCTTCCAAGCCCCCTGTTTACTTCATACGAGTTCATTGTTTAGGCGCAACTTCTTTGTATGTGACTAAAAACTTGTTAAAAATCTATTTGTTTGAATTTCATGTAAAAAAAAAAGACATAACTGCCCGGTAGTCCGGCGTATCAACACAGTCGAACCCACTTAATTGAATATTGGTTAAGGGAATATACCGCTTAATGTAATAAATTTTAAATGTACCAAACTGTAATAATTAACTGTTATAATTTGATGCCGGATAATGGACTATACCGCTTATTAGTATGACTTTTTTCTTGGCAAATAATCTATTCCATTAAGAGGGTTTGACTGCTCAGGGTGTTCATAACTAAACTTGAAATGGAACGGCATTTTCTCTATTAGTCGAAAACTTTACTTATTTTTCCTAGCCTTTATTCATGAGTATTGAGCCTCAACTCTACAAAATATTTTAACATGACCAAGTTGGATGTTGATATTTGGGTTTTTATGCATAATGATTTTAAAAGAAATCATCCCTTGTTCAAGAAGTTGACATCAGAAATTTAACTATTATTTCTGTTATCAGTAAAAACCGAAGAAAGTCGCAAAAATATCCAGGCACAAATGGGTTAACAATTTCCGGAACTCGTTTTTCAATGCATCTCTATGCGTTCTTCAATCTTTTGGGGGGATAAGGGGGCGTGGCATAGGCTTCACTTTCCTAGCAATGCGTAGCGCAACATTGGCAACTCCATTAGTTAAACCTCCTTGTTGAGAACATACAAATAATCTACAAAAGTTTACAAAATGTGCTCTATATGATGTCCACCATTGTCTGCTACCACCTGGAAGCGTAAAATTGCATGTTCGATTGTTGAAAGCAGCATAAACTGCGGAATGTTACGCAGATGGCGTTTTATGCTTTCTTTAAGGTCGGGGAGAGATGTGATGGGTTCACAGTAGATCAAGACCTTTAGGTATCCCCGCAGTCAAAAGTCGCAAGGATTCAAGTCGGGGGATCTAGATAGCCAAGGTGTAGGAAATTGCCGGCTGATGATACTGTCGTCACCGAAGTGGCTTCAGAGCATTTGTTTCACACAACGGGCGATGTGTGGAGGAGCACTGTCGAAGATGACATTTTATGCTTCCAGATGGTAGCAGACAATGGTGGACATTGTATCGAGAATATTTTGTAAAATTTTGTAGATTTATATGTTCTCAATAAATCTATGATACGCCACCTAGGGGTGGTTTTAGAAACTCATTGTTGTTGTTTTTTTCTCGATAAAATTCCCATCATTTCATTCGACCATTACTCAATTTTCATGCTATTCCGCTGCATAGTTTTTGCTACAGATTGCTTGCAAATTTCAAGTTTAATTATAGACACCCTTACATAGACATTTCAATTATTTAATTTATTAAGTTTCCTTCTCCCTGTGGTCGGGGTTTGTCATTGTGTTCGTCCTTTCATAGGGGGAGACATTGGTCCACCAACTAGGTGCCCTCATAATAACGGAACTGACAACTCTGGTCTTACTAGTGGTCAATGTATCCAACGCAGAGGCACGCTAATGGAAAAAAAAAAGTTTTCTCGGTGTGATGTACACCACAGTTCTATGGAGTGAGCTACTGTTATCTGTGTAAACAGTTCCTTAATTAGTCTGACAGGCATTGAAGGGAATGTTAAGAAAATATACATTACTGTCTGGTATATATGTTTTCAATTCAAAAAACAGCAAGGCTCTTATTTAGATTTTTCAATATATTTAAATTTTCTTGGTAGGAATTATACCACAGTTCTGTGAAATTGAGTAAGTGACCTCTAGATAAGCAGTTTCTTATTTAGTCTGTGTGTAAGAATTCTTTCAAAATTAAGTATATTGGATTATTTCAAGTAAAATGTTAAGGAAACTTGCATTAGAAAAAAAAAAATTAAGCACCCGATCATCAAATTTAAGCCACCCATCGGACTCCTGATTAAATAGAAGGTTTGAATTATCATTTTGATTAAAATATTTCGAAAACATTTCAACCTTTTAAGTGCAGTGGCTTTGCCTTCTAGCGGCTAAATTCAAACTTTTTCACTGCTTATCACAAAAATGAGGAAGCGCTAGGCAAATTTCCGTTTCCTTCACTCCGAAAAATAAATCATATTTGCACAAATTGCTGAAGGGGACAAAGTGTCAAGCAAATTCTTTCATCACTGTGACAGACTTTATTTTTCTAGGAAAAGTTATCAATTGTTTATTAAATTGATGTCAGAAATTTATTCATGGCTCTAGGCATGAAAAAAATGCTGAAGAATATGATGGGTTGTGCGAAAAATTGTTAAGATTGTAATTGATTCAATTGTAAGTATTGTTAAGACTGCTCAAGCAACATACTCCAAAAAGCTTCCCATTATTTTTTTCACTTATTTACAGGGTGTACTATAAATATTGCGACAAAATTCTATTGGAAGTAGGGCACATAATATAGATTCAGAAATACATAGCAATGTTGAGCCAGAAACATCGTCTTCATGTAGCTGCTAATAATTAATCACTTTGGAGCTTTAATGAAAGAGTAGTGAACTTTCTGTCTGTTGTAAACTAATGTATCTTACATAGAAAACATGTGACTGAAATTAAAAGTTAAAGAATTCTATTTGAATTCTTTGATGAAATTTTTGGAGACAAGCTCATTGTTCATGAAACTTGCCTAAGAAATTAGACAAAACGCTTCGCTATTCTTTCCATAATGGTTACCACGTACATTTCTCGCTATGGCCGTGAAAGATGATTCTTGTAAATGGGAATATACGTAAATACTTAAAAGCACGATGCGTTATTTTTCAAAAAAAAAAAAAAAAAAAAAAGACTCGTAGAAGACACTGGATCATAGAAACACAGGGTAGGATGCTCATAGTTGCGATGCCACGGGTAATTCATTATTTATCGATGAGGTGGGGAATTGCAATAACGGTAACGAACGATGATGAAAATTAAAAGAGCCACTCATCTGTGAGTACGAAGGAAATGACATAAACATTCGGAAAATGCAGAAGCACAGAATACAAGCTAATTCTCAACAGTCTTCGTAAAAAGGTTGTATTCGGAACATATTGACTTAAAACGCCGGAGGATACTTGTCGCACAAAAAATATAACATGTTTTTCTTTTAGAAAAACCACGATGCGATCATAAGATTCGAAGCACAAGCGGGGCATATTTTTTTACCGAATTTTCCTTTTCATAAGAATGCTGTAAGCATGAACACACAAAAAAAGGCGTTTCACAAAAACAGGTCTTGTCAGCAACTCTTCCTTTATTCACCACAAAGGAAAATACTCTAGGCATGTATGTATTTTTTACACAAAGTAAAAAACGGTTAAACAGTGGCATATAAGGCGCTTGTTTAATCATACATAATATAGCATCCTTTGGTATCGAAGCTAGGATTGGAAACTCGTCTCGCACCAGAGAACGAGCTCCTGCCTTCCCCAGTGGATAACGGACAACTAACGAACTTTTTTTTTTTTTTTTTAAACCAGCAGCCGACGAATTTCTTTTCCGTTAGAGGGAGTGCGTCACAAAAAATGGCCTGGAATCTTCAAGAACAGGGAAGTGACGTCATGAAACATCTGGTCTCAGAAGGGAGCAGAAAAAAAAAAGAAAGAAACAGCACCACACGGACTGGGAGAGAGAAATAAACAAGGAAACTTTTGATTTTGAGAAAAGGACGAACAAAACGAAATGCTTTGGAACAACAACAACAAAAAAAAAAACGGTTTTAAAGAATACTTCATTAATAACATTACTTCTTGAAGTAAATACAGGGTGACCAGCGATTAAGCCCTGATTTCAAAATTAAATATCTCTACAAAAAAATCGATAGAATTATGCGGTAAACTGTACGGTTATTTAAACTGTAAAAATGGTGCACAAAAGTTTAGGAAATTTTGTTACGAAAATCGTCAACAGATGGCGCTCTAATCGCAATAACTTATCAATAGCCTTTAAAATGTGCTTCGAAGTCTAAATAGCGATCAGTACGAGTTTTGGAAGTGATAAGAGGCTAGTAGAAATAGAAATAATGTATTCCATTGAAGAACGTGTGTTTTTGGTACTGGAATTTCACCATTACAACACAGTTCTACGGCAACCCGTTGAGACATTAAAAGACGTGATGTCAAATTTCATTGTTCGTTAACGCCATCTCATTGTTTCGAACGGTGAACACTTTGAAAATTGTATTATGATATTCTGATTGCAAAGACTGCTTCACTTTATTGTTTTTTTTTTTTTTTTTTTTTTTTTTTTTAGACTCCTTTCAGAGAAAGAGTTTTTAGCACAGACCGCCATCTGTTGACGATTTTCGTAACTAAATTTTCTAAACTTTTGTGAACCATTTTAACAGCTTTGCTATAAACGTACAGTTTACCTAATAATTCTATCGATCTTTGTTGTAGAGATATTTTATTTTGAAATCAGGACTTATTCGCTTATCACCCTGTAATAGTTAATGGGTAGAGAAAAAAGGAATTTTGAATAATAGCCAATACCTAATAAAAAATTAATGCTGTGTGTTTCGCTCTCTTTTCCTTTTTTAATTAGAAAATATCCATATAAAGAAAGTAACATGATATGTATTAACAGGTAAGTGAAAACGGCGTTTTTGATTACACATTGCTATATGATTCTGGTATCTCATTATGTTCCCTACCTCCCCTAAAAAATTATAGAATCATTACGAGACGCTCTATACATTATCTACTCTACGATATTACTTAAAAACAATCACGAGCCGTTTACAATGCTTGGATGCTTACTAAAATCTCCTGTTAAATTAGAGTTATTTGATTTATCTCTGTCTACTTCTTATGTTATTTAAGATTTTACTTTTATTTTGGAAGCTTCAGAAAATTCTAATATCCTTTGAGATAAAAAATGTTTTCAGAATGAATTCCATTTCGAATTTTACATATCTGTAGGGGAAAAATCCATTTTAAAAATTTTAGAAACGTGTCATTTTACATTTCAAGAGATAAATGATATATTGAAAAAGTTAATACGCACAAGAAAGGCTGTCAAGATAAATCTGCTGCTCTAGACGTTTGAGTTTAATTGATTTTTATTAAATCATTTTTATTTTACAAATAAAACGTTTGCCGAGTATTACAAAAATTAATTCCGGATTTCTGTCAACACGAATATCATTCATGATTTTAAAAATTGTTTTTGATAAATGTCTGTTGATATCTATCAGCGATTTGAATATTTAATTTGAGTAAGTTAATCATGACAGGAAAAAATCTTAAAGCTGAAAGATATTACACAAATTTACATAAGAAAAATTCATCACTGAGAACATCCTTATTGAAAAAGAAAATATGTTGCAAGATTACATATTTTAGAATAAAAATGCTGATGGAAATTCTGTGAAAAGAAAGGGTTTTGGGACACTTTTCGTCTTTAGAAGCAAGTTTAATGATTTCTATCTCACCATATTGAGGAGTTACGAAAAAGTAGTTATGCATTCAAAGCGATATATTTTTTCTCACATTTACAAATGGGTTTGATTTATATTAAATTTTTACAATCTCTTTGAAATACTCTTTGGATGTAAAGAACATTTTCCAACATTGTACATCATTCTGTTGAGTCTTACGTGTTGCATAAACTTGATGCGCGTTACATAAACCTTTGATGTTACTACGTGCAAATAATATTTCTTTCAGTATTTTTCTCAATTTCTAAAGATTAACAAATAATTTGTGTTGCGGTGTAAATTTTTCGAGTAGATTGAAAAATTAAAAATGGTTTTCCTAAGTATAATGTTTTTACCTGAGTTCCTTTCTATCATATCAATTTCATTATAGATGAATGTTTAACATCTCCTGAAAAAGAAAAAAAAAGATTCTGAATTCTTGATACAGTACAAAATGTGAAATGTATGGCGACAATGAAGGTCCACATACATTAGATATAGTCTTAATTATTCAAAGTAAGGCTCTATAATGCGAATACTAGATTAAGTTAAATGTAATATTTTTTTGGATTGGAACAGTCTGTAAAACAAAGAAAGTTTGCAAACATAGAATCTTTAACATGTGTTAAAGCAAAATTGGTTTTTTTTTTTTTGAAAATTAATAAAATATTTTTTAGTAATGATCAATTTTAATATTCATAAATAAATTGTTTTATTTTCTGAAATATAAAAATAATATAATAAATGACAAGTATATTACAATTTTAAAGCTTAAAAAATTGATGTGGGAAACACTTTATTACCTAGTATTTATAAAATCCTTTATACAATAGAAATAAAATATATGTCTAGCATAAAGCATGAGAAATTCCCTTGAGAGTTTCAGTATTATAGTTTAAATGTTAATTATTGTGTATTTTATACTTATCTTGAAATATATTTTCCACTTTGTTTCACTAATAATACATTTTTAACTGAAAAGTAAGGCTAAATTTTAGCTAGCGCAATTCATACAGATTTAATAAAGTACCTCTAAAATGCATTGATAATACCAGGTGTTTTAAAAATCTCTTGACATTTTCAAGAGAAAACATTTTTCTTTCGTAAATGTTTGGAACTAATAGTACTATAGCGATAAGAATAATGCAACTTTTATAGCAAAAATGATTCCTCCGTTTTCCAGTTTATTTATGAAATGGTTACCCAATGTTTACAATAGGGAGGGGGAGGGTGGGAGTTTATGGAGTCAAAAGTGTACAAGGTGAAGATCCACATAATTGAACTACTAAACAACTAATAACTGATGAGGCAGAACAAATCATGACACATTTGCTTAACCCATTTGTGCCTGGACATTTTTGCGACTTTCTTCGATTTTTACTGATAACAGAAATAATAGATAAATTTCTGATGTCAACTTCTTGAACAATAATTTCTTTTAAATTCTTTCTTTTAAAATCATTATGCATAAAAATCGAAATATCAACATCCTACTTGGTCATGTTAAAATATTTTGTAGAGCTGAGGCTCAATACTCATGAATAAAGGCTAGGAAAAATAAATAACGTTTTCGACTAATAGCGAAAATGCCGTCCCAAAAAAGGGACGCAAGGCATAAATGGGTTAAGAATGTCTTTCGCGACACCCAAGAAATTAGACTTATAGCGCAATCTCATTGAAAAGCACTGCTTATGCCTTGTACTTCTTATTTGTACTAACAAGTTTGTTGATAAAAGCACTTTTTTAGGTAAATATTGAAGGACTGCTGAAACGCCATAAGTATTAATCAAAAATAGAAATACGCATTGAAAAAATATATTTGAAACTAAAACCATTAAAAATACATTTAACGATAAACGAAATGCGTAAATAACAATATAACAAATTGAAATTTTATTGAATAAGACAGATACGGTTGCTTTTCTTTCTAATGGTAACAAAAGTTTTACCTTGCATAGCTATCATGTAAACACTTGACAGAAATATATTGAATTTGAGTTTACATCGTCATGAAGAATCCATTCTACATTTCAGTTTAATTTTAAAATGGAGAAAGTTCGGATAATGCCAAAGGGGAAGAGTTTTTAAGTAAATCTTTCTTAATATCGCAGTGATATTAAATTTTACGATGCAACGTCCATAAAAATTTAAATTTAATTAAAGAGAAAGCATTACAAAGAAAGTGCATGTCGAAGACAATTTTTAAGTATAAAATTACAAAGACAAATTTAATTTTTTTTCATTGCTCAATGAAATGTAATCCATTTCAATTAAAATAATATTAAATGAATTAAAATATTGTGTTTGTTGTTATTATCTTGATTGATGCAGCTGAATATCGCCTGGTAAATAAATAAAGAAAATAAAACACTACTCTGGAGATAAAATAAGAGATCTATCAGGCATTGAGAACGACCTTGTTTTGTATTAAACTCTTCCGTTACACACTGTGCACATAAAACTATACCCAGAGTTTAAAGAGCTACATTCACAAAGCTGAAGAAATACAAGTCTGAAGAAGTTTGTTTTTTCTATTTTTTCTTATGCCTTCTGGCAACAGCGAAGCGGTGCGAGATCCTCCATACAGGACGGTATTGGGCGAAAAGAGACGATTTCCATTTAAATGAACCCAAGTCGATGGAAGTCTGACTGTGCCAACACCTCCTGGATATAGAAAACCTTACGACTCTTAATCATCGAGCTTTGACGTCATCATTAGGCCTACGTTTAAAAGTCCATTTTCACAAAATAAAACTATTAAAAATTTCTGGTGAATTAACTCATGAATAGCAATATTTTAATAATTTGAGATAAAAAATATAATTTTACGACAAATGGCAGTTTTAAACCATGATTAATTAGATAATATGATAAGGAGATAGTAGAAAAGAATGAATAATTTTGTATGAGAAAGGTATTTTAATTTTAATATTTAATTTATGACATTTTCTAATATTTGTATCATTCTCACCAGAAATTTTAAATAGTTTTACTTTGTGAAAGTAAAACTATGATGATGTCTCTTTCGTAGTCCGAGTGATGACGTCAAAGCTTGGTGACGTAGGATTTGTAAGGCTTTCTATATCTAGGAGGCGTGACGGTGCTCGGTCTCTTGCCTCTTCATTTTGAACCAATTTCAAATGACATATAGATAGCCTGATGATATTTCAGATCATATCAGCAACCCCAGAGGTTTGAACATGGAAGACATTTGAATCACGAACAGATTTTATGTGCACCCGCTCCCATTAGTATACACTTTTCCACAGCAGTCCAGCCGAAAGAGGCTTTCACGCTCTCAAATACTGGCCAAGTCGGTACTGCTTACTTTCAGCACTCTTATGAGAACAAAGCTTAGGGACTAGGTCACTGCAGGACATATTTTTAGTTGTAGTTCTTAACTGCAAATCCGTAAGTCTATAACTAACTGTTATCGTACAGCTGTTAATGTACAGCTGCAGAAAAAAAACCGCCCACTTGCAGTTTATTTGGCCGTAGTTCGTCGTGCAGCAAAGTTATATGCCATTTGTTCACAAATAACGTAGACTTTAATTTCCCATTAATTTAATTTGGATAAGGGGTCGTCTTCATATTTAATTCTGCATCAACTTCGTTTTTCTCAACAGCAACAGTCTGTTTTGACTTTATTAAACGAAAGAAAACCTTCAAATTACCCTAAATATAAATTTTCACCAACTTCCTACGATAATTTTCGGAGATATTGTGAATTTCTTCATATTAATAATTTATTAAAAATTATAATAATAGTAAACTATGTGTGGGCAATTTAGTTGTAATAGTGGTTAGAAAAATTAAGTTCTTAAGATCAATATTAAATGAGATATGGGTTGAAATACGAAAAAATAATTTAACACAAGGGGAAAGGAAATTTTCTAACTCATAAATTATTCATTGTTAGTTAAAAAAAAATGAAAATTGGTGTTCGGGGTTAAAATGAGCTATTTTTTTAAAAATATGAAGTGAAATCTAGGTGTTGCCATTAGGAAAAAATGTTGGTGAAAATTTAAATAGGGAGATCGCTTCTAATTCAAATTTTATGTTAGTAAATTAAAGTACGTGAATCGTAAATGATTGGTATATGTAGCTTGGCTGTACGATAAATGACGGTCGAATAAAGGGCAAGTGGACTTTCCCCCCCGCAGCTGTACATCCTATAATTGAACGTGAAAACGCATATGTATTTTTTACGCATAATATTATATAATTACGCATTTATAAACGCATAAATTTCCTTGACAGTAAATTTTATTGTAAACATTTTGTAAAAAAATTCAATTCAATTACAAATTTTTAATCTTCGTTAAAGTAAAATTTCGTTATTACTCATCTTAATAATATATAAAAATCCAGTTTCCGTGTGTATGTTCCGAAATAACTCAAAAACGGGTCAACTGATATTCATGAAAGTTTGCATATATATGTAATTTGGTCCAACTTAGATAATAGGATAGTTATTATTCAAATTAATGGTCTCAATAATTAATAATTAATAAAAACTGATCATCAACGTTGATTGTTGTTATTAATCGTAGGTTCCATAAGTCTGGAACAGATGACGCCTTAAGAGAATTTCTTTATGTACAACTGTAGTTTAATATGTATTTGTGTACTGCATAAATTCAAGAAAAAGTGTTTATCCAAACCGGCAGTCACGAACACGGCCAAAAATATTGGAACATTACTACGAAGAAAATTAATAATATCTGCGATATTGAAATACTCAACTCATAGCTTATCGTCTGCTTCTAAAGGGATAAAAGCGTTTTATTTTATTTTTTCCGAAATTGCCAACCGAGATAACTTTTTTATTGTTTTGAAAAAAAAAGAACAGTTTAACAGTTCTTGCTTTAAACGACATCTTATTATTTGCGTATGTTTAATTTACAGAAAAATTCTCATTTTACAGAGGAAGAAACCTAAAAGAACGTATTATATTTTTTTCATATATCTTATCTTATCTTAATATATAAAAATCCAGTGTCCGTGTGTATGTTCCGAAATAACTCAAAAACGGGTCAACTGATATTCTGATTACGTTGATTATTGTTATTAATCGTAGGTTCCAATCGTAGGTCCAATATTTCCGTTTGAGACCATTAAGGCTGGAACAGATGGCGCCTTAAGAGAATTTCTTTACAGAGAACTGTAAAACATTGTCCTTTGCATCTCATAGATGGCGCCACACCTTAATATGATACAGTTTCTTAGACTACACACTATACATGTCTTATTTTGCCTATACCAAGCACTACTTTTAGTAATATGCGACCCAAAAAATCTAACCTTACTGCCCGTAGCAAGAAGACTCGATATGCACGTATTGAAAGAGCTCATGAATCAGTCTGATCCAGTCAATTGTAATGAATTAAATGAAAAGGTTAGTTCAATGAACTACTATGCGTATCGATTAATGATTAGACACAATCAGGACAACTATATCCTTCGATATCGTCAATTGTATCATCAATACTTTGTGGAAATGTTTGCTAAGATTGAAAGCGGACGTTTGCGATTCATTCGGTTCAACCAAGCTAAACTACGATCAGAGGATTACATTCACTTACGAGATGCTATTGTTGGAAACGCCGATGGAAATTTAAACACCAATGAAATTGGTAGTGCTGTTATTTTACCTTCCAGCTACATAGGTAGCCCACGAAACATGCAAGAATACATGCAGGATGCAATGACTTATGTACGTCATTACGGTCGTCCAGATTTGTTTATAACATTTACGTGTAATCCAAATTGGGAGGAAATCCAATCTTTACTATTACTAGGTCAACAATCAATACATCGTCACGATATTACTGCACGAGTGTTTAAACAGAAGTTGAAATCTTTGATTGATTTTATAGTAAAATATTCAGTTTTTCGCAAAACGTGTCGTTGGTTGTATTCAATTGAGTGGCAGAAATGAGGCTTACCTCATGCTCACATTTTAATTTGGCTTGAAGATAAAATTCGTCCAGAGGAAATTGATGAAATTATTTCAGCCGAAATTCCAGATTCTTCAATTGATCAAGAATTATTTAATATTGTTACAAGTCATATGATTCATGGACCGTGTGGAGCGTTTAACATGACATCACCATGCATGGAAAATGGGAAATGTAAGAAACATTTTCCTAAGAAATTCACAAATGATACCATTACTGATATTGATGGTTATCCATTGTATCGCCGCAGAAACGCTGATAATGGTGGTCATACATATAAAATGAGAACTTCAAATTCTAACCAATTAGAAATTGACAATCAATGGTTAGTACCATACTCACCACTACTCTCCAAAACGTACAAGGCTCATATTAATGTTGAGCTTTGCAGTTCTGTGAAATCCATCAAGTATATTTGCAAGTACGTTAATAAGGGCAGTGATTTGGCCGTATTTGGAGTATAAAATATAAACGAAAATGATGAAATAGCACGCTACCAAATGGGTAGATACATTAGCAGCAGTGAAGCTATCTGGCGCATACTTAGCTTCCCCATACACCCCATACCCCACAGTACTGCTATACAACATCTTGCACTGCATCTTGAAAATGGACAACGTGTGTATTTCACTGAAGAAAATATTCTCCAAAGAGCATGTGAACCACCAAAAACGACACTAACCGAATTTTTCACTCTTTGTCAAAAAACTGATGTGTATGGTCAATTCGCAAAAACAGTATTATACACTGATATTCCATGCTATTTTACATGGAACACGTCAGCTAAAAAATGGGAACCACGTAAAAAGGGAGAACCACATCCTTATATTGCAGGCATATTTAAAGCTAAGACACTGGGGCGACTTTATACTGTACATCCAAACCAACGTGAATGCTTTTTTCTGCGTTTATTGTTGGTGAATTTTCCTGGACCAATCTCTTTTCAATTTTTACGATCAGTTAATGACCAAGTGTTCAGTACGTATAAAGATGCATGTCACGCGTTGCAACTTTTAGAAGATGACAACCATTGGGATCTGACACTTGCTGATGCTGCTTTAACGTCTTCGCCGAGTAATATTCGTCAACTATTTGCCATTATTTTGATGACATGTTTTCCAACACAGTCATCTACATTTTGGGAAAAATATAAGAACTACATGACTGAAGATATACTCTACCGACATAAACAAATAAACCACTCTCCAAACTTAGACTTCACACAAGATATGTATAACGAAGCTTTAATAATGATTGAAGATATTATGATCTCAAATTCACCTCTTAGTCATTATGGTATTCCATCTCCTAATCGCCCAGCTACAGACTTAGTAAATAGTGATTTGCAGCAAGAAGAACAATTTAATAATCGGGATTTAAATACATTTGTTACTAACAATGAATCATTATTAACTGACGAGCAGAAGAACAAATGTAATCGAATTATGTTGGCTATTGATGCCAAACAAGGCGGTTTTTTCTATTTAGATGCACCAGGTAGTACCGGTAAAACATATTTGTTATCTTTCATCCTTGCGAAACTACGGTCACAACAAAAAATTGCATTAGCAGCTGCATCATCAGGCATAGCTGCTACTTTGTTGGATGGTGGGCGGACAGCACATTCTGCTTTCAAGCTAGCATTAGATATTCATAACAATCCAAATGCAATGTGTAATATCAAAAAAGAAGCGGAATGGCAGCAGTGTTACGGAAGACTTCGATCATAATTTGGGATGAGTGTACTATGGCTCATAAGCATTCGCTTGAAGCATTAAATAGGACTATGCAGGATTTAAACAATAGTGACAGATATTTCGGTGGTACTATTTTATTACTATCTAGTGATTTCCGGCAAACGTTGCCAGTTATTCCTCGCTCTACTTTTGCAGATGAAATTAATGCATGTCTAAAACAATCAATTTTATGGAGAAATGTTGAAACACTCAGACTGACAAAAAACATGCAAGTACAACTCCAAAATGATCCAACAGCACAAGAATTTTCTAAACAATTACTGGCTCTTGGAAACGGTGAAATAGAATTTCATCAAGATACTCAACATATTAGATTGCCAGATAATTTCTGTACTGTTGTTCAAACTAAAAATGAACTGATTGAGAGTGTCTTCCCAGACATACTAAATAACTATTTAAATCATGACTGGCTTAGTAATCGTGAGGCAGTGAATTTCCCAATTGAATTTTTAAATTCTTTAGACATATCAGGAATGCCACCACACAATCTTCGATTGAAAATTGGATCACCGATTATTCTACTGCGTAATTTAAACCCTCCTAAACTATGCAACGGTACACGTTTGGTGATCAAAAGAATCACTGGAAACGTTCTTGAAGCAACTATTTTGACAGAAAAGTTTAAAGGAGAAATTGTTTGGTTACCACGTATTCCGAGGATATCCAATTCTCCCATACTATTTAAAAGACTGTTTCCCATTCGCTTAGCTTTCGCGATGACTATAAATAAATCTCAGGCCAAACATGTCTATTTGCGGCTTAGACTTTGAAAATCCATGTTTCTACCATGGGCAATTATACGTGGCGTGTTCACGAGTAGGAAGACCATCAAGTTTATTTGCATTAACAAAGGACCGATTGACCAAAAATATTGTACATCGATTGGCGCTTCATTGAATATCAACTGTGATTTATTACGATTAAAGATATTTAGAGTATATATATCAAATTAAAATATTTAAAGTATTTATTAAATAAATGTTATTAAATGTTATGTTAATTTGTGTTAAATTTTGTCTTTCAAATCCTGCTTAAATCACTCAGCCACAGCAACGCGTGGCCGGGTCTGCTAGTTGAAGTATATAGTTTACAAAATTAATATATTTTTTTTTTGAAATTATTACAAAGTTTTCAAATTTATATGTAATTTAAAAGTAATTTTACTGGTCTGAGACATGGCGAGAAAAGGTGGATATGCAGCCAAAATTAGCGCTTTTGAGTAAACTATGGGGAGTGTCCAGACCTCCTAAACACCTTCTTATGGATGACGTATTTTAAATTTTTACTGAAATGGAAGACAGATGAATAGTGAAAATAGCAGGTCTTGAAAAAATTACTTTTCTTAAAATAAAATTTTAAATATGCTGTACTAATAATACTGATAGTACTAATACTGATAGTACTAATACTGATAGTACTATCGTACTACTGAATAGTACTAATAATGTATTGTATTGATAAATGAATGAAATAATATATAAAAAAGTACAACCATAGAGAATCATAAAAAAAAACCTTTAAAGAAGAAGGCTTTTCAAAGTAACTTTAAATTGCCATATGGAGATTCTGATTTTCAAACAGAATTAATATTTGAGTACGTAAAACATTAAAGAGGCACTGTAAAGAAGGTATTTGGTTGGGCTGCTTTAAATTATCTAGTTGCGTTGTGACATGAATAAACCAGGTTCGAATGCACTTATGTTGCAATAAAATAAAAAGACGTTAAATACAGAAAAACTATTTTATTAAACATATGCTATTGAAATATTATTATAACGGCGGTGGTGGCTCAGCGAAAACAAAATGACGTCCTATATGGACAGTGCAATTAAGGTGGAATCAAATAAAAATTACGCCAGCACAGAATTACACATTGGCGAGAACAATAACTTGGCTGAGATTAATAGCGCCAATTCCAGAGCAACCCTAACAGTTAATCCAATAAAATTACAATGACGTAATCGCGAGCAAATAATTTTAAAGACGTCGCAGGGAAACAACAAATAACTTACGCCAGCAGGATGCCAAGAGGAAACTCAAAAAGGCCGTTGATTTTGCAAACGGACGCAATATAATCTATTTTTAGCACACCGGTCTGAAGAGACGAAGAACAAAAAGAATAGTGCATACAGGGAAAAGTAAATATACAGATTTAAAAGCCGAAATGACAGGAAAATGAAAACAGAAGTGATTTAGAATTCTTGAATTTTGGATAGATTACATTAAAGAAAGCCAAAGTAAATGATTATTAAATTAGATATGTGATCTTCATCACAGGCACCAGAAAAATATTCTTTACATCAAAATTTCAGTATTTTAAGATTTTATTTATTATTATTAGAATCTTCGTATTTGTAGATTCTACAGAACGCATGCCATGTTTAAAATACCTGAAAGAAAAAGATGGAAGCAATTAATGAGTAATTATTTTGATTCCGTGACTTCTGCAAGCTTCAATCATCACAACGATTTTACACAGCTAAAACGATTTTTCACAGAACGACGATTTGTCGACATCGACGACACAGCTCAAACAAGTACGCAACCCGCAATATGTTCGCATAATTTTCAATTCTATAGTACTTATGCAAATCAATTTTAGCAGGTTATCAAATATTCAGTTAACGTATATGTTAAAACAGAATACGGAATATACCGGGTGATTCAAAATAGGTGTTAAGGCGATTATTTTATAAACCGTAAGTGATCAAAACATATTTCCAATTAGAAAAATTCGTCAAACTGAGAGTAGCTTTCAGATATGGCATTTTTAGTGGGGGTCGTATACATATTAAAAGACGATATTTAATTTTTATACAGTCCCTCCTTTCCTACCCTTTATATTTAGAAGAAGGTTGCTCTTTGCCTAAGTAAGTCAATAAAACAAATCCCGTGTCTCTACGTGAATAGTTTCCGAGATATATCAATTTGAAAATTTTAGCATTTGTCGTCAAGCTCTAAGGGGATGTCTCAAAAGTAAGAAAAATATTATTACTTTTCAACTGCCGTTAACTCATGTTAATAGTCACTCGATAGACACAGTTGACTCCTCAAATCCTAAATTAGCTAGAATTTTCCTGTAAAACATGTTTGACAGTTTTTAGTGAAAGTTACCACACCATAGTAACCTGCACCTTTATTTGGCATTCTCTTTTACGCTTTAAAATTCCTTCTCTGGAAGCGTGATTTAATTAGTGGATGACCCCTTAAAGGACTAAGTTATCTCTAATTTCATAAAGCAGTACCGATCATTTTAGGTAAAATTGCACCTATTAATTTAACACATTTGAACGTATTTAATTACTTTCTCCAAAAATGGGATCTTTATTTATTTTTTATCAACTCATAGTTGGTCCCTAAAGTAAAGATTTTTTTCGCCTGAAAACTGAAGCCAACACAGCAGGTAAAGTGGCTTAAGTCATCATTTTCAAAATTCATTTTCTCGAAAACTACTTCGCTTAGAGATACGGGATTTGTTTTATTAATTTTCTTAGGCAAAGAGCAACATTCTTCTAAATATAAAAGGTAGAAAAGGAGGGAACGCCCAAAAATTAAATTTCGTATTTTAATATGTATACAATCCCCAGTAAAAAAATGACATTTCTGAAAGCCTCTATTAATTTGACGAACTTTCTTAACTAGAAGTATGTTTCGATCACTTACGGTTTAATAAAATAATCGCCTTAACATCTATTTTGAATCACCCGTACAGAAATGCTGTTGTATAGCATCGTTCCTTTTACTAAATTGTTCTTGAACATGCAAAAAAAGTTCTTGTAATGTTCTTTCTAAATCACAGTTCTAGCATTATGTATATACAAACATTTGAAAAATACTCTTTTGATGCATTACTATGCATTTGATGCATAAATTGATGCATCACTAAGAAACATGCATTCAGAGAAATTTTGGATTTAAAAAAAAATGGGTGTATTAAAAAATGAGAACTCAGTTTCAGAAGAGAAGGGTAAAGGATATTATATAAGAATTTCTGGACAAATGTTTAAGATCTGAAGTAGCAAGTTATTTTAAAGCATTCTTAAGATACATTGGTTTTCAAAATGAGGAGAATTTTCAGATTTGGTCGTCAGATTTTGTACGAAAATAGGTTGACATCAGACAAGAAAGGATTATTTAATTAAATTACTCACCTTGAATTTTCTAATTTCAATTTAGGTGATTGCTGAAAATAATTAAATAAATATAAGAAATTCGGTCAGGTGTGCGAGCGACCGGAAAGTGGACTTTGCACATGTGCTTATAAAGCCCGTTCCAAATCAATTACATAGTCGACAAAGTGTAATTGTAACGTATAGTTACATATTCGACAAAGGAGTATGATGTATATGTCAATAAAATGTGAGAAACACAAAGCAATGACGTAAGTTTTGTGTTTTTATTTAATGTTTTTTGTATTTTGTTTGGTTCTTTTCATGAAATTCTACAAAGTATGCAACTAATGAACTGCAGAGTACGTCATCTAGACATGGAACATAGGAGTGAGACTAGGAAATTTGGATAAAGAAGTTTTGAAAGGAAACTGGCCTATATTGACGGTACATCATGATTCCTAAAATTACAGAAAGCCAAATATTCCCATTTGGCGTTTGCGAATGCTGGTTCACAGCTGTATAGTGATCACCTAGCTGATACAAAGGATGAAAACGGCACGGCCACTGTCGTACGGTGCTGTATCAAACTCCAGTGATAAAATATCAATTTGCCGTTCAATATCTCTGCCTTTAACTTTTTTGCACACCGTCAATGAACAATTATACATTGTTCTTAATACTAAGACAACAATATAAAAAAAATTAAATGTAAATTCTGAGTTGTAAATATTTTCATACATTTCTATATTAGCTTTGATGTTTGTGATTCGATGTGATGAGAAATGTAAATTGTATTATAGTATTATCCTGGCTTTGCCAATTAAAAGCAACATGAAAGTTTCACTTTTAATTGGCATAGTTGAGTGATTATAAAAGGTTGCCGTTGAGTGATTATAAAATGCTTTGTTTACTCGAAATATAAATTAACAAATAAAAAATTACATTAAAAATGATTGAAATGAAACACAAAACTTATAAATTTAAATTGTTGTTCCGGTAGGTTTGGCAGGAATTTAGTGCTTAGATACCATTGTTTGATAAGTTGATTGTAATTCTTAAAGTATTTAATTATTGAAAGAAAGTGCATGTCAAAGACTTTTAGAAAATTCGTAATAATTAACACAGGATTACTCTTTTGACGAATATTATATTACGAATTAAACTCTGTGAATAAATAGAATGTTCAAGCAATTGCGTCTTTGATTCCATATCATTGAATTTTAAATCAAGAATTTAATCAGCTGCTCTTTGAAAGCAAACGAAATATATATGCAATTTTCTAAGTGAATGTAAGTTTAATATGTATTAGCTTTGCAAATAAACTTATCCCATTAAATTTTCTTCGTATAACAGGCTTTACTCCCTACCCCATTACCATTAAAGATTCATCCGTTATACCGAATTGTACTTAATCTGTTCAGATATCTTTTGAGAGCCGTAGTAGCAATTAACACTGTGATGCAACGTTTGATGGCTTTAACATTAATTAATGACTTGTAGCTGATAATCACAATCGAATATAAACTTTTGTTCATCAAAGCTGCAGGTGATAATGAACTGGCAGCCAACCATTACGAATCAATAGCTTTTCTCTAAATTATCTTGTCGCGAAGGAATCCTTGTCTGAGATCCAAATAGGCTAATTATTCAAAATTAAATCCCAAAAACATTTCT
>JAWZYV010015599.1:0-50996 GCA_038373885.1 Cheiracanthium punctorium
CAGAACATAGAGATAAAGAGAAAAGTTGTGTTTCATAATTAATTTCTAGGGTGTTGATTAGACAAATAAATATTAGAAAACTTCAAGCAAAATTGATCGATTTCCAGCCAGTATCCGAAAATACAGAAAATTCTGATACCTGGAATGGCTACGGTCCTAAGCATTCCGGATTTCGAATCCCCTACATCAGCGGTCCCCAACCCCCGGTCCGCGGACTGGTACTGGTGCATGGATCAAATGGTATCGCCCGCTCAAGGAACATTAAATTATTTCCATTTTATTTGCTGTAATGCATTTCTCTCGGATTTCTACTTTGTCGGGTTTTAGCTAATTTTTACTTTTGTAACAGACGAAATCTTGTTACTATCTTAAATTAGTTTATTGTTTGTTATACATTTTACGATTACGAATTAAAATTGCAAACACTTAAATCCCAATTTTCATTTCCGACAACCTATCTGTGCGAAACGGGTTTTCTGCAGTGATAGCCAGCAAAAACAAAATGGAATAAATTGGACATAAGCAGCACACTTCGGGTGTGATTGTCTCTTATTACCCCAGATGAAAACTAGTGGCAAAGAAACGAGCTTGTTACTTGTTGGTGTGATAAAACAAGAACGTTTGACAGTAGAACAGACAATAACATTTATTAACTAAAATCAACAGAAGGTGTATCAACAGAAAGATTAAAACATAAAACATTTAGCGCTTTTGTAGTGAGGAGGGATGCCCCAAACGGCATACACGGGCGAGCCATCGAAACTGACTTGCATTCAGAGGAGCAAAGCTGCTTATTTTTCTCCATCGAGTCTGCGCCTGCGCCAGCTGGTACGGAGGATCTTCGGCTCGTAAAGTCGACTTAGAGCGCGCTTTTTCGACCAGCGCTTGCCTTGGAGCGGGCTCTGAAATGCAACGCCACACCACCTCCCCTCCTGGAAAAAAATCTGAAACGAGAAAGACTAGAAGAATTTTAGAGTTCAGGATACTTTTTTGTAAGTTGGACCTTACGTCCATACCGGGTTCGATAAACGGGTGTTGTAACATCTGGCGGCACTGTTTCAGTGGCCGTAGAGGGAAGTGTTTCATCATTTGATGGTACTTTTTCAGTTGTATGCTCTGGCAGATAAACATCTTTAAAAGATGGTGCTGGAAGAGGATCTATAGAGGGCATATAAGCAGGTTTCAAACGATCAATTGACACTGTCCTTTCCTTGCCGTTAACAACGATATTGAAGGTTTTATCACCTCGTTTAAGTACTTTGTGGGGCCCTATTCAGAGTAGTACTTGCATTTCTGTCAGCCTCTTCAGATCCGGTATTCGTCATCTTGAGTAAAAGCTTTAATTGACTTTCTTTGAAACTTTTTTCCGGGTCACCAGTGTTACTTGTTGGTGTGATAAAACAAGAACGTTTGACAGTAGAACAGACAATAACATTTATTAACTAAAATCAACAGAAGGTGTATCAACAGAAAGATTAAAACATAAAACATTTAGCGCTTTTGTAGTGAGGAGGGATGCCCCAAACGGCATTCACGGGCGAGCCATCGAAACTGACTTGCATTCAGAGGAGCAAAGCTGCTTATTTTTCTCCATCGAGTCTGCGCCTGCGCCAGCTGGTACGGAGGATCTTCGGCTCGTAAAGTCGACTTAGAGCGCGCTTTTTCGACCAGCGCTTGCCTTGGAGCGGGCTCTGAAATGCAACGCCACAAGCTCAGGGCTCTCATTGATTCAGCGTTTTAGAGAGCTAAAAATGTTAAATTACTTTATATTAATTTTGTAACTGTTTTTTAAGGCATGTTTAAATACTATTAAAGTAAAATTGTTAAATCTAAATAATCAAAAATATAAACAATCGATGCCGCTCCCTGCCCCTAAGCAGGTCGCGTTTCAAATTATCAAACATTGGCCGGTCCGCGACGATAAAAAGGTTGCGAAGCAGTGCCATAATTTTCACAATAGCCTCATTTAAGCATAAATCTTCAATGTAATGAAATAAAAATTTACTGAAAATTAATGTTCACAATAGCCCATTTAAGAATAATCTGCAATTTGATCAAAAATGATTGTTTGTAATAATAAACTTAGAGGTTCCCAAACTGTGTGCCGCGGCACCCTAGGATGCCGCGGGTGCAGTGGTTTATGCCAGGGCAGAGCTTATGCCAGGGGTGCCGTGGAGAAAAATCAAGAAAAGTGTTTTGGTGAAGTACAATCAAATAATTTCCTCTGAACCGCTATCCCACAAAAAAGTTAACCAAGCTAGTGACCAAGTGGGCAAAATATATTTCAGTCAAGTTCGAGAAAGTTCAATGTCCAGTAGCCTCTCTTTTACAGGAACTCCCTGAAATGGGAGAGGGGTGTCAAAATTCTATATCCTTTTCGCAAGAGAGTACTTTCTTGATACTTAGCCCTATAAACAACATAAAAGAAGTAATGAAAAATGCATCCAAACATTTTCATTCTAACCTAATTGCTTTGAAGGTAACCTGCTGCGTAAGTCTTCAGCGAAGGGTGTCGAGAAATTCTTTTTGCCTGACAAGGGTGCCGCAGCGAAAAAAGTTTGGGAACCCCTGATGTAAAGCAAAATGGATAGAAGTTGAATATGAATTGAATTAATAGAAAAGCCAACATTTTTGATCATTTTATCTCATCAGATGTTAGGGTTGCAGAATATATAGCCAATTCTGGCATATATACTCTACAACCCTCGAAGAAGGTTGTAACATTACCTTTCCTTAGAAATGTGATGTTACGGCCAATTATCTGCTCGAGGTATCTACGCCGAAGGGGGGATTGCCCTCCGTGGGGGACTTTCTAAAGGATCCTAACCCGTATTTACGCGAAGTTTCGTAGAAAAACACTGAAAATTACCTTTCACTGGAGAAAAACTGTGTTGTTTTAAAGTAAGCTGATGTTCATCACTTTCATGTTGAGTTTCAATAGCTTTTGTAGTTATTTTCCAAGGTTTCTATAAAGAATTATTGACAACGTAAAATTTAAAAATGACAATCTCTTTCTATAAATCACACGAAAAAATAAAATTCCACTAAATAAGAACATATAAAATCAGATTTAAACTTCTCTCAATTAAAAAAATATAATTTAAAGATAAAATAATTATTTCACACTAGTGTTCACGGAAATTTTGCAAAATGCAGTATTTATCAGATTTTTAAACTATTTTAAAGTACTTGAGAGTTCCTTTCATTCTTGTTAGAAGTTCTCAGCAGTGAACTTACCCAGCAAACACAGCCCTATCGGATAAGTTTTGGGCCGACATCGGCATGCCGACGCAGAATGTGCCGGGGCGATATCGCTCAGCCGGTGCCGAAAACGACAAATTTACGTCCGCCTGGGCGTGTGTCGGGCCGAAAGGATGGGGTGGTTTTGGATAGGTGTCGGCAAAAACGACAACGGTGTCGGCCCAGCCCTATGCCATCTTTGAACCAAAGCCATAACGTTTTTGGTGCGGTATCGGCAACGACAAAATATCGAAAACCGGCCAGCACCTTACATATTTACAAAATACCGCAATTAGTTTCATAATTAGTTCTCTAGGACAGTAACAGCCCATTACAGTAATAATAATTATTATTAATATATAAATAATTTTCCACCACTGGGAGTAATTTTGTTAAAAATACTTAGCTAAATCAATAAAATTATTTGTTTTTTAAAAATGTTTGATTAAATTAAAAGCTTTTTCTGAAACTAAGGGTATTATTTGAAGAATTAACCAATATTTGTTGAATCACCAACTAATTTCGGTTAATTTCACAAAAAGCTTTCCTTTTTAATTTCATCATCCATTTTCCTGAAAGCATACAAATATTTTTTGATTTTACTAAGTATTTTTAACAAAATTATTCCCAGTGGTGTAGTCATTCATATAATAATAATAATAATAATCATTACTTTTAATGGGTTGATTGTTGCAGTAGAGAACTAATTATAGAATTAATTATTAATAAACCCATGTTTATTATGAGAAAATCACTTATTTCGTGTAAATATTTTATTTTATATTACTGAACTTTTATTTTATGAGCAGTTCCTCTTACCCACGAAAAAAAAAATGTACACTATTTGTTAAGAAATATAAACTTCAAGCAAAGATCTATTTTCATATTTATGTACTTTTATATTTCATTGTATAATCTTCTTTCTAAAGAAGAAAATAGCTTTTTGTAACAATTTTTCCCCTGTTGAATACAGACTTGCTAAGTTTCCAAAATTGAAAAACCTCCTATTTTTTCTAAGTCAAAAAGCTTGATATTTTTTATGCAGATATTTTCCGATTAAAATGCACACATATTGAATGCAGATACAATTTGAGTCTTTTCTTAAGTGAGATTAATGTCAGTATAAACAGCACTGTTTTATTCCTTATTTTTATGATCTAAATAAATTTTAAAATTTAAAAAAAAAATCTGAAAATAAAGATCCTTAAAAACAGATACAAGAAACTATCTATAACTAAAAAATGTAATACAATAAACGTTGAAAATTGGAGCTAGCACAATGTACAATAAATAAATAAATAAAGAAATTGTTTAACCCCATGTACCTTATAAAGAAAAACAAAATAATTTTTAATGCAATAGTTAGATAAATATTTCACTTACTGTTGTTGGAGCTTACCGTTGTTACCAAGTTATATAGGGCTAACCAAAAAGATTAAAACAATGTTAAAGAACTTAATTATTCATTTAACAATCGTCTTAATCCAATTAGTCTTAGTGAAAAATATTTTTTCTTGTCTCTTTACTTTTCAATCCGAGCACGAAAGCCAGGAAACTGGAAGTCTTCCTTTACCTCAAACTCTCAATACTCTCATCTCATCATATCCAAACATAATAAACAACTAACAAAACAACACTGACAGTAAGCGCTATCAGCATTGCTATCCGCAGCTGTTAAATAGTTCGATCGTATGATTAGCTTGGGGAAAAAAACTAAGATACTTTTCAACTGTTAAGGTCTGAAATAAAGTTTATATTTCATGTTCGGGTTATTTGAGTGAAATAATTAAAAGAATTTAGAAATTAAGTGTGAAAAAAAATTATAAGTAAAGCTTCCATAGCATGCCAAACTTAGGTATTGGCGAGAATGTACTTTGTTGATTTCTTGTAACCCCGTGTTTCACGGTTTCACACGCATAGCGTAAGGGGGTAGGGTCGTGGGGTCACAAAATCTCTGTGCTTTTCCCCATGCTGGGCCAAAAAGAAAAACCTGTCCAACACGATTCCAGTCGGCTGTACTCTTTTTAAATGCTTTCTGGATATTTTAGGGCTTATATTATTTATTTAAAACGTTTATTTATTTATTTTTATTTTTAATGCAATACAAAATATTTTATGCAAAAAAGGTATTTGTTGAAAAAAAGTAAATAGTACTTTCCCCCATATATATATATATATATATAAATATAAATAAATGAGAGTATTATATATATATATATATTGCTTTATTTTATTCATATATGAGGTTCAATATTTGATAAGTTATCCTTCTAATTATTTATATATCGCCATTCTTGCGTATTTCAGCATGTTTTTTTTTTTTTTTTTTATCTTAAAAGTTTAATAAGTTATATGCCTTATAAAGAAGGGAAAGGGAGCTTTATAAGATATAAATTTATCTTATAAAACTGTAAAAAAATTAATCAAGTAACTTTTACATTATAGTATAAATGACTTTTTCAAATTTCATGACAGTTGATAACGACTAAAGTGTGAATTTCTAGGGTTCCGGCCTACCGCGCGGCTGTTTTCTCCAGATGTAACGTGAATTTGGGTTAAAACCCCTTACAAAGTCCTCCGCCAAAGGCATGCCTTAAGTAAGCAGACAGCTCTCGTGTAGATCTGTCTTAACAACAAAACCTAAATAATTTTCGTGACAATTTACAGTGAAAGTAAAAAGTTTAATATTTTTAATATTAAATAAAAATCATAATCACTTCCAATCCCTATTACTGTCTGAGCGTGTCCAAAAACCCTGACCTACGGTTTTCTTCTTTAAATATTGATCATAGACATTTAGAATAAATTACAATGTCACTTTATGGTATCGAATAAAATTTTCATGAGAATTAGAAATGAAAATTTGTTTAAAAACATTACAATTACACTAGCATTTAATTTAGAGGTTTTTTTAATGCCTCATTCGTAGCATAATTTAATTTTTTAACAAAGCATCTTCAAAATAACAGCACTAATGTTTAAAATGAATATTTTCAAAAACAAAAATATTTATATATAAATATAAAGTCGTGACCAAAATTGTGGACACTTTAGGAAATTTTTAGGTTTTTAAATTTGTATGCTAATAGGATGTGTTAAGTTTCGCAAAATCAAATTCATACAGCATTTTAAAGAGAATTTATAACTAATTTCAATGCACAAAACTAAATTTAAATATGTTCACTAGAGTAAAAGTTATAGTTACTTTAATCTGAAAAACAAATACAGTGATGAAGTGAATTGTAATTTCTAACTTTCCAAGTCAATCACTGTTACTTTTCTGAGCTTGAATAATCTCTCGTCAGCTCAATAAAACATCGATGCGAAGCTGTAATAAAAAATTAAGACTACCCTACGAACTGCTGATAACTCACTGCAATGTTCAATATCTAATGCATCTCGATAATTATCTCTGTTTAACTTCCTTTGTACTACAAATATTTTAATTTTGTTTTTTTGAATTGAAATCGCTATTAAATTATCTCTAAAGTGATGTAAAAGAGTTAGCATTTTGTGGAACATAACATTTTTTTATACGCATACGAACTTAGAAAAAAAAAAAAGCTTCTAGAAATGTCCACAATTTTGGCCACCACTGTATACTTATAAATTATTCATTATTCTAATAATTATTATTTAAGACCTAAAAGCTAACAAGATAAATTGCTATGAATCAGAATAAAATCTTGCACTTATAAAAATAAACCAGTAATAATAAGCCGTAGTTGGTTAGAAATCAATTGTCCAGTGCGCCAAATTTAGTCCAGAACCGACAAACAGTCTTGGCGCCCATAGCGAATGAGCATACATACAAACTGACAAATAAACAAACAAAAAAAAAACTTTTTATTTTATTTATTTCGATTACGGCATTTGGTTGGTAACTAATAAAAACAGACTTTACTTAATATTAAATTGAGGTAAATACAGGACAGTGATAGGGAATTGGACTATGGATCTAAGAAAAACATGTACACAAGATCAATGTGCCCGTTAAATCTGTTGGGCCGATTCTAGATCATCAATTCTGGTTCTTGTTCAACACAGCAAACAAATAAAATAATTGGCAAATTATAAAGACTTTAATGAATTAAGTTAACAAGTTTAAATATTTCTTTAATTGATTATTTTCAAGGTGAAGTGCTTGTTTGTTTAAAAATGAAAAAGAAATTATGTTGATGCCTAAATCTACAACAGAACATATATTATAGGCATGAATCATTTTACACTGTAAAATTCCATTATATTTTGATACAAATAGAAGTAATTATAACAAAACTATAGTTCAGAAGAGTTTTTTTAACTTTATTTATTTATTTATTTGTATGTGTGTGTGTGTGTGTGGGGGGGGGGGGGTCTTGCAAAAACGGATAAAAAGTATGGTGATTTATCTGGAAGCACTTAAAAGGCTGTCAAATAAATGAAATGAAATGGTTAAGATATTTTAAAAACATTTAAAGTGATACACATCGCTAAAAATAAAATAATTTTCAGATTTAATTTTACAGCTAAGCCGAAGTACCTTTTAGAAAAAGTAAAAATGCATTTAAAAGATTAGATTTTTTAATCAAAATTGTTTAATTTGTCTTGTTACTGTGAAAATGAATAAAACATGAATGTGACACAATTTACGAAAGGTGATTTAAGACATTAAAAACTGACCGGGGATAAAAACTAATCTAAAAAAAAAAGAGTAGTTTTATTATCTTTTTTATTTTTAAGTTCATAAATACTTTAAAATCCAAACACATTATCTTTATTATAAAATAAAATTTATTACTCTATTTATAGTAAAAAAAATTGTTTTTAATCAAATGTATTATCTTTCAAGTTTTGTGCGTGTGTGTGTGTGTTGAGGGGGGGGGATGGGATGTAGACTCTCGAAATATATACTTGCGCATTAATATTCAAGAAAAACTATGAAGTTAAGGGTAGGGCCTAGTTCAGATTTGGAAGAGGGCAGCATGCTCAATGAATTCGATGTGATTTATCTTTCCGGTTTTTATACCTTGATATTTTTTAATTGATGACCTATGCTACCAAAAATAATTTTGATGGAGTATTCTTGTCGCCCCTAAAATTCTGGGTGTCCTAGACCGTGGCCTAGTTTTCCGGTGTCGTTTGTTTCGCTCAACGGTCTACCTATTAGGTGTCTCTATAATAAAGTGACCAGTATATCGAGCCTTAGTAGCGCCGAATGACTGATGGTCAAGTGCGTCATTAGAAAAAAAAAATATTTTAACTCGACTGTTTATGCTAACCATACCTTCGTTCCTGTTGTGCACGAGTATTTTCCAATACCGTATTGGTCATTAATCTCAGCGATAGCAAAAAATCCAGTACATTTACTTTTTGGCTGTGCGGAATCTGCTTGAAGAATTGTAATGAAAATTAATTTTGAAAATGTTTAACTAATTTGATCAAAAGCAGTTAAGAGCATTCAGAAAGACCGAGGCCTTAGCCATTATTTTCTTTTGGGTGGGGGCAACATACACGCCAATTATCATATTGATTTGTTTGTTTGGAAGAATACGGCCACCGGTAGGGGGGATGCCCACCGTGGAAGTCTTTCTAAGGTGTCCTAACCCTTACTTACGCTAAGTTTTGGAGGAAACCACGGGAAACTCCGAACGGTTAGGTCATGGAAATAACCTGGTTTTGAACAGGCATCTTCCATCTCCCAGTTCATTGTGCTATGCGCTCGGCCGCTGCGCGGACGATTGTCATGTTGGAAAGAATAAAAAAGAAGGAAGACAAACGTCATACAAAAAGGCATAGAGGGTCAAGTTCCACCTTGCCCTATGATACCAACGTCCGGGCTCGTAGCCAGGAGGTGCGTTAAGGGACGGTACTACTTGAAAAAATCCCCACCCCAAGGATAAATTTTACCCTTCTTCCAATTTTGAAAAATAGACAGAAAAGGTGATTTGAAAAAATTAAAATGTTGAAATAAAAAGCCCTTTTGAAGAAATTAAATGTTTTTTAAAAAGTTTTTAAATCTTGATAATCCCATTGGGGATTTCGCTTAAAAATCCCATTGGGATTTAATCTTAGCCGAGTAGATAAGACACTGAACATGATAGACGGCTGAAAGTCCAAGGTTCGGGCCCATCTCGCGGCTGTCGATCTACAGTCTGGAGTTTTGGTAGGTTTTCTCCAGATGTAACGTGAATACGCATTAGAAGCCCTGAGAAAGTCTTCTTACTAAGACACCCCGATACTTGGCAGATCGTCCTAGTGTAGCATTGCCATAATTAAACCAAACAGAAACATTTTGCTTTTTCGTGTATGGAAACAGGAAATGGCTAAAATATGCTTCAGCCCACTCCAAAGCGTTTTTTTTTTTTTTTTTTTAAATGTGCGATATACGTGAAGTAAAAAGGTCCGAAAGATTTTGCTTTTTCGCGTATGCATTGTTATTTTGCAATCTAGCTACTGCGTGACATACGTAACCAGTAACGAATATGCCTGCTTCACTTGACGTCATTAAGCTGTTAATTTGGATTTTTGCGCGCGTGTTATTGTTATTACGCTAATGGTTACATCTAGTTGTTTCCGCTCCCAGCATAAAAATATCGTCAATTTTGGTACCGCATACATTAACGTATTATATAAGGAGATACTAAATATAAAAAAATAGTATCTAAATAAAATATTAAAATTGAATTATTTCGATGTCCACATAAGTATGGCAACAATTGTTTATTTACTTTGTTTAATTTTTCAGAAGAAATATTAATTTTTATTTGAACATCTTACAACTATTATACTTCTTACAACTACTATTTATAAATATGTAGCATGTAATTATAAAAGGATTTTAAAACAAAACTGGTTTAAAACAAAAAAAAACCGATTTAAACCAAAAAACCTTTTTTTATTTTTATTTTAACGGGTTTTTATCCAACCCTGGGTGGGAATGACGGACGGGATAATAAAGTACCACAAAACCATTTTGGGGACGCATCTTGTCTAAGTGTCTTCCTCGTACAGAGACTAGAGAATTTTTTTTTTAAGTTGACTTCAAGAAGGCATTTTTTACTTATCCTTACAAAGTAGCAAAGCCAAAGTAGCTTTTAACAATATCTCTGCAAAGTCTTTTAACCGAGATATTGTTAAAAATCTCATCCTATCCTAGAGAACTTTGTTGATCGGTTTGCCAACGAACAGGAGCAAATGGCCTAGATTGTTGCTAGAGTAAATCATATTTCTAATATTTAAAATATATATATACATTATATTTCGTCTTTTCGCACGAGCTGAAAGAACGAATTGCACTTCCTTCCGAGTCCGTGCTTCCGTGAAAACAAATGGTCAAGGCAGGACTGGTTCCGCAAGTCATTTCAAGGGCGAGAGGGAGATGCTTTCAACTTTTTCTGTTTCTCCTTGAGGGGGGGGGTGTAGTAAAGGCATTACTACACCTACAACCCCCTCCCCCTCAGGCTCAGGGGCAGGCAGGGGCTATGGACATAGAAATAACACTGGTGGCTATTGAGATGAGAGAAAATTGTATCACTCCGCTTATTTTATCCCTTGCTGACGTCTAAGTATTTGGCGTGAAATATTTGAAGTGATCTCATATTTGGCTATTAATGGCAAGTGAATGAATTCGAGTTTTTGTTAATCTGAGATATTCTTTAAATCTGAGTAAAAATTTGAAAGTGAAATATGACTATATATCTGACTGACCGAGGAAAATTTGATTAACACATATTATTTATTAGTGTACATTAATTTGCGTATTTTAAAGAACTACACATGCGCCTTTTATTACCGTGTTTACACGTGTAATAGTTGCACCCCCGTTTTGAAGCAGAAAAAAATAGTTTTAGAGTGATCAATATTATGTAGTAGATCTTTTTTTGGGGGGGGGCAGCTACCCTACAGCACAGACACCACAAAAAGCACAGGTTCTAATTATCCTGATTTATGAACCTTCATTTAATCGGGAGGCTTCATTTCTGCCAGCAACTATCTATTATATAGAAAAGTTCCTTAACTATAAATTGTGCTGATATTTTTAATTTTTTATGGCAATACAAATGAAACTATCTTTTTCCTACAATTTTAATCCAATTTAATTTCAGAAAGTTCTGTTGTGTAAGTCAGACTAGGATGTCGGTGTCCTGAGCGGAGGAATTCTTAAAGGGCTCTAACGTTTATTCCTAAATATAAAACAATTAATAAACAGTAAAATTGGGTTTGAACATTAGTTATAATGATTTATTCCCTAATTTTATGAAAATCAATCACATTTCCTTCATTTTATGAATATTAGATAATGTTTTGAATGTATAAAAAAAATATCAAATTCCCCCAATTTATGTTCTAGAATTGGGGATACAACGATGATTTATCCTCAATTATATGTTCAAAAATCTGGTTACCTTATCGAACGCAAATTCGCATTCATTTGGGGGAAATCACCCAAAATTTAAACTGTAGATTGACAGATACGCGGTAGACCAGAACCTTGGACCTTCACACTTCAACCATGTTCGGTGTCTTATCCTCTCGGCCATGGTGGGAACCATTTGTGAACCTCTAAAATGCAATGTTTTATGTTCTGCTTTGCAGGTATTTTATTTTTATTTATTTAGTTTTTAACTTTTTTTTATTGGAAGTACTTAAGAACAACTATTACTTTGTATAAAATGAAATTTATAGTCATATGATTTTAGTTAGAAATATGAATAACTAGACAGAAACTGCCGCCTTTGAGGGTTGAGGGGGGGGCGGCGTTAGAAACCCCTTCAATACTAAATTATAAAAAGCAAAGTCGGTAAATTAACCAGATAGAATGATTTTTTTCTTTATTTGTCTGTGAAGGGGGCACTTCAATCCTACGGGCTCAAAACATGTAAGTATCGAAACCATAAATTAAAAAGTATTACTTTAACAACATATATGTGCTGCTTGCTGGTTCTATACCGTTCAGTTTAGAAATTACACTTCTGGACCGATGTCGGTTATGCTGTACATCGCCGAAATCGCATGTTAACCCTAAAAGACTTGCCGCAATCGGACCGTTGCACGCCCGAAATCACCTTTCTTTTGCCTACGCCAACGCATTTTGCCGACACAGAACCGACACCGCTCCAATTACTATCTTGCCAATGCCGACATCTAAACGGTACTGCCGATGTCGGCCCATCCCTTACCCGATACGGCTGTGTTTGCTGGGTAATAATAAATCCTTTCCCCTAATATCCAGTAACTGGCAAATCTTTTAGTTCAATAATCATTTTCTCCACAATCTTAATTCTTAGTAACATTTT
Source organism: Cheiracanthium punctorium (assembly GCA_038373885.1). NCBI lineage: Eukaryota > Metazoa > Arthropoda > Arachnida > Araneae > Cheiracanthiidae > Cheiracanthium > Cheiracanthium punctorium. Next base: position 12,519 of record JAWZYV010015599.1, read on the forward strand.
ATAAGGTCATTTGTGTTCTAGTAGTGGTACATTAAAAGAATTTTAAAGGATTAATAAGTGCCATCTTCTTAAAGAAAAGGTCTGTCCCTATTACAGGTGTTGTGGCCGATCGCTGGCTTACCAGTGTATGGAATGCAATCCAGACTCCAGACAGAAGTTATGTTATCATGATTGGCATATTAACTAGACGGATATAAACTGCATTGCACCAAATTACAGCGATTCCTATATTTGTGATCCCCAGTAACATTGATTAATGTATTGGCAAATTTCATTTGCTTTCCAGTAAGATTTTTGTACAGCCTATTATCAAAAATCACTAAACTTCAGTAGTTCATACATTGATTTTAATTATTAACTTCTTTCAGTACGTAGCATTTTAAATAATTTCCTTTTATACAGGGTTATAGGAAACTTCATGTATTCATTGTAAGATGTAATCAGGGAGCCAAAATGCTACAATTTTAACCACCATATATATTGCTGAAAATCAATAGTTTTGAAGAAAATTAAATTTTAAACTTTTTTCTTAAATAACCCAAAATTTGACATTCAAGTTCAAAATTTAAAACATCTACTAATTAAATGGGTTTTATTTTAATTTATTTTCATAGCGGAAACTCTAACTAAGCTAACGTAATCATAAAAAGTACAAAACTACTTTAAAATTTAAATTCACGAGCCCTTACATGTAGTTTTTTGATTTTTCATTCACATTTTCATTCAAAAGTATTATTTACTTCACTAAATACTATTGCAGTAAGCATACAAATTACAAAAAGAATGTCTTCCATTAATCAGCTATCTACAAATGCATTATGTCCATATAAAGACATGCAATTTGTAAAAGGGTGAGTTTTACTTGTCGCCGGTAAAAACGCCACAGGATGCTCTACCATTCATTATTTACGATCGCTGGCCATGGCCAATCAATCAAGTTATCACCGTTTTTAAATTTATTTTCATAGTTGATACTCTAAGTAAAATAGGGTAATCATGAATAATTACAAAAATACTTCACAATTTTAATTTACAAGCTTTACATCTATTTATTTATTTATTTAAATTTTCCTTTCAAAAATGTTGTTTATTTAAAAAAATACTATCGTTTTTTGTTTTCTAATGGCCGGCCTCTGCCGTGAAGGCTTTGGCCACAACAGGCCGGAATTGTTGGTCTCTTTATTATGAAGGCGTCTAGTAGGTGGACCAACGTCACCCCCTATGAAGGGACGGACATGACAACCATTCCGAGTCGGGGATCGAACCCCGGCCACCGGGAGTTGAACCCGAAACCGGAGTACAATGTTTTATCCACCACACAACTGGGTCGGCAAAATACTAATATTGTAAGTGTACATATTACAAATAAAATTTTTCCTATTAATTAACTATCCAAAAAGATATAAACCTACACGAAGAGTATTTCGTATTGCATATGGAAGGGGGATGGTGCCTTGCTGGGATGACTTTCTTCGTGCTTCTGAAGCGTATTTACGTTACATCGTGACAAAAACCGTCGAAAACTCCGCATTTTTAGCTTATCAGCCGTCCGGTAGACCAGAACCCTGGACATTTATACTTCAGTTATCAACCATATTCAGCATCAACTGGGCTCGGGTGGGCACAACATCTTGTTTTAGATGCCATCTCCGGCCTTTAAATGTCTAATACAAAATGTAGCGCATGTATAAATTTAGATTAATTAATACAATTTCTGTTTGAAAATTATTGAACAAAGTTTTAAATCGGGTATTTAAAAGAATACAAAATAAAAGCGAGAAAACCTAAGATTTGGAAAAAATATTGGTATTAAAATTAAAATTCAATAATTACAATAAATTTATTTATACATGAAGAGTAAAAGAATCATTATTAAAACTAGTTAGTTAAAGACTACCATTTTTTCATTTTTTTCCCTTTGGATACTAAATAATAATAATCATTTATTAATTATGTGAGCTTTCTGAAGAGAAAAAAATTCATTGAAATATGAATTACACATTGAATTTTCCAATTAGAGTTAATAATATTAGTAAAACAAAGACTTTATTTTAATTAGAAATATCTATCAAAATGCTATCGATCATCAGAATGTGACATGAAATATTTAAAGAAAAAGTTAGGAAGGAGCTTTACAAAAAATTTTTAAATTAATTATTTTTTAAAACAAAATCTTAACTATTTTTAATTAATTATAGCAAAATGAATTACCGAAAAAATAAGCAAAGTATATAATAATCTATTATTTTTTAAAACTGAAATAAAACAAAAATTCCCGTAAAACAAAGCTCATCATCGCAAAAGAGTGACGGCAGAAATCGAACTCAAGACGTCAGGACAAAAATCAAATTCTGAACGTCCTAGCCGAGCTGGGTACAGCCGGCTTTACGTTATAAGTTAAATTGTACAGCTCTTGTCACAGATCTACGCGACATCTCGGACGGCTGAGAGCCAAAAGCAAAAAGAAATATAAATATTATTAAAATAGTGACTAATTAAAACATAAGGGATAAGAGATAAAATAGTTAAAAGGAAGGATGACGGAATTATTATTATATGTGTATGAAATCGTGGACTGAGATTGAGCGCAGAGTCTTTTTTTTTCCCATAAGATTTTTTAGGTCAATTGATTGCATCAATTTTGTCCAGAGCAGACTATAACAATTTGGAATTCTGTAATGAAAATTGATGATTAATTGAACCAAAAAAAAAAAATTAAGAGCCTACTTATCCTTAAAAAATATGTAACTCTCAGGCCGTATACTCTCTTACTTTTGCGTCCGCCAATAGCACTGTATTCATACTCCCTGCCTTGTTACCACGTCAACGAAGATGGTTTATGTATTTATTCGGGGGAGTTAAACAGTCTCCTCTTTAAACTGGATTTAAAAAAAAAAAAAAAAAAAAACGGGTTTTCCTAAATAAACTGGCGACGTTAGTCATCGAATAGGTATTAAACTCATATATTAATTTTAAAAAATCGTTAGAGGGGATTCCGAGATCCAAATGGCACAAACTAAAATCCTCAAAACTACCTGTAAATATAAGTGTCGCAGTAATTTGGACGGCTGGTTAGTTGCTGTTGGCTGCGTCACTCGTAGAACTGTCGTTCTCCATGATAAGTCAATGTAACATAAGTATTAAACTTTTGTTTAATACTTATGTTAAATAAATTTTTTAAGAGCTAGGGAGAAAATATTCCAATGAAAAACAGTTAGTGCGTATGAATGTAATGTATTCAGTTAAAAAAAAAAATACTTAAAAAATCTAAATGCGAAAACGAATGCTGAAACTTAAAAAAATCCGTATCCATTGAAAACCAATTTCAAGTGGTAAAATAAATAAAAACTTCGAGTAAAAAACACACATAAAACGGAAGAAGACTGAAAAAATTTTCGGTCGAAACGATCGTACCTGTGAATTGATATCGTTTTATCTGTGTTTTTTGCACAAAGTTTTTAATTATTTTATCTTTTAACACCAGTATTTTGAGTGTTTTTTTTCTGCAATTTCAAGCGGGTTTCAATTCAGATTTTGACTCCAAGGAGGAAGGAGACATCCGGTAATCAGGCGAACTCATGCATTTTCTACCAGTGCTTCCCGTTCAACTCTTCCCACTTTCCAATTGAAACTTTCTACTTTCTTTTAAATCATCCAGGCCAAGCGGTCAGGGTATTTTAATATAACAACTATGATGTTGCAGAATATATGAAAAATGGATACTTTTTATAATAAAAATATTTCTTGTGTAAATTTCTGGCTGTCGAAATTAAGAATATATAAAAGTCAGTTTTCTGAGTTTTTCATTTTAATTTGTTGCGTATGAGATAACGTACCTTCTAACTAATGCTTTCAGTAACATAATAACGTAAGGAAATACTTAAAAAAATTAGAATCGATATTAAATACAAACGAACCTAATTCTGTCCAGTATACAGACTACAACCGAAACACTTAACCATCGTACCAGGGGCGTAGCCAAAAATTTTTCATGAGGGGGGTTACGACTACTGCAACTCACATGTGAGTTGCAGTAGTCGTAACCGTCCTCATGAAATACGTGTGTCTGATAAGGGAGTGAAGAATATACATTCTGTATGGCGAAAAATTCCTCATGGGGGGTTGTGACCCCCATGAGGAATTTTTCGAACTTTTGGCTTGGAGACATCATTTGACATCATTCGAACTATTGGCATGAAGATGTAGTTTCAACATAGTAGTTTCATATTATGAAAAGATATGTTTTTTGATTACTGTGTGAAATTTTTCTTGAAAACGGTGATGCTTTCAAAAAATATATCTTTTCATAATATGAAACTACATGCCAATAGTTCTCATATGCGAAATCAGAGCCCACTGTACCTATGCTTCGAAATTGCATAAATTAGCGCTAAGGACCATGTTTGGGCCCCCGTACCGAGGGGTCCTGGGGACTTTCAAAAATTCAAAAAATTTCAACACTGGATTCACTTTATATGAAGATACATAACTGCACTGTTCAAAAATTTGAATGGAGTTTAATAAAATTTGAATAAATTTGAGTGGCGAATGGAGACAGTTACTACAATGTTTACGAATTATTTTGAGTGTTCCTGTAAATTATGCTCCATGCATGAATTTTGGCCTATGTTACTCAGGAATAGTGTCGCTTTCACTGGAAAGATCTTTAGAATCACTGTTAAAAAATCTGAATGGAGTTTAATAAAATTTGAATAAATTTGAGTGGCGAATGGAGACAGTTACTACAATGTTTACGAATTATTTTGAGTGTTCCTGTAAATTATGCTCCATGCATGAATTTTGGCCTATGTTACTCAGGAATAGTGTCGCTTTCACTGGAAAGATCTTTAGAATCACTGTTAAAAAATCTGAATGGAGTTTAATAAAATTTGAATAAATTTGAGTGGCAAATGGAGACAGTTACTACAATGTTTACGAATTATTTTGAGTGTTCCTGTAAATTGTGCTACATGCATAAATTTTAGCCTACTCAGGAATAGTGTCGCTTTCAGTGAAAAGATCTTTAGAATCGGTTCAGTAGTTACAGAGATCTCCATATAGCGTCATGTGCTAGAATTATTTTGAGTGTCCCTGTAAAAGAACTAGTTATGCTGCATGCTGAAAAGTAGACTTTATTACTCTGGAATAATGTAGCTTTCTATCAATGAAAAATTTTTCGAATCGGTTCAGTAATTACAGAGATCCCCATGCAGCGTAATGTAATTCTTATGAGTGCTCCTGTAAAAGAACTATTTGTGATATATGGAGGATATATATGAGATATATGTAGAATAAGTTAATTTCCAATATTGCCACTGTCTATCAAACTTCTAAAAGTAACGCCGAAATGCCCCCATGCGTGCCAGTGGAATGTCCCAAATAGGAGGTACTTTTTGGGATTTTTCTTCGAAACAATTGTACCTTCAAAAAATGTTTTTTCATAATATGAAACGACTATGTTGATTAGGGTGACGCAAGAAAACCGACTATTTTTTTTAGTCTCGTGTGAAAAAATGTTAGTTTTTGATGTTTTAAGAGCCCCCTCCAAAGGACAGCTCAAAAAAAAAAAAAAAAAAAAAAGAGGTCGCTCCAAATTTTTTTTAAATTTCAAAAATCGATTTTTTTTCTTTTTATTTTTTTTTCTCGTTACGGTATAATTTTATAGACAAAAAAAAAGTTTCTGAAAGTTTAGTTAAAAATTTAAATTTTGAAAGGTCGCTCACAATTTTTTAAAATTTATTAGTGCATTACTTTAGATTTTTTCGAGCGACCTGTTAATATTCAAATTAAATTTCCATACATTTTTTTCTTTTATTTACTACGATAATCGATAAAAATACACCACTAGATGAACTAAAAATCAAGCACAATATATAATTTATTTTTAATTTAATAATTTTATTTAATGAACTACAATATTTTAACAATATTTCAATAAGCTTTGTTGATAATTATGAAACCAAATTTTAAATTTTAACAGGTTTTATTGATTTTCGACCTCATAAAAATCATAAGTCATGTTCTTTTTTGGTCTAAAAAATTATACCGTAACGAGAAAAAAAAATTTAAAAAGGAAAAAAATCGATTTTTGATGATTTTTGAAATTTAAATTAATTTTGAGCGACCTCTTAAAAATTTTTTTTGAGGGCTGTCGTTTGGAGGGGACTCTTGAAACATCAAAAACTAACATTTTTTTCACACAAGACTAAAAAAAAAAGAAAAATAGTCGTTTTTTTTTGCGTTACCCTAATGTTGATACTACATCTTCATGTCAATAGTTATCCTGTGGGAAGTCGGCTTCAGCTGTACCAATGCTTCGAAATTGCGTAAATTAGCATTAAGGACCATGTTTGGGGCTCCGTACCGGGGGGCCTTTAAAATTTTTAAACATTGGATTCACTTTATATGAAGATATATATAACTGCACTGTGCAAAAATTCTTTCTGTATCATGTCAGAGCCAAGATTTAAAGCATTATTAAAACTGTACTTTTTATGAAATTGGGGGTATTTTGGGGGGCCCTTATTTGGGGCTCTGACAATTTTCGAATGAATTTTCAATTTGAGATGTTAATATACAAGGTATATTGTAGGATAAAATGAAAAAATTCTCTGAAGCACCTCTGGTGATGGGAACGCCCTGCCCAATTTGCCCCTGCAATGCCTCTTAATGCTAATGATGTTTGAAAGCGAAATGGAGATTAATTAATAATTTATTATTAATAATGTCTTTGTTGTGATACATTTATCTATTACATCGTCTATTTGGATATAAGACCTTCGAGAACCTAACCCCTTTGAAAAATTTCTGCGTAAACCATTGAAACAAATAATAATTAATCATTGTTAATTAACGTAACTAATTGGTGCGAATTAATCATAAATAATTAAATATCTTAGCTTATTATTATTATTGCTATTACTATTATTATTATAATTATTAAAAAATAAATCGGCATTTCATTTTCAAACATCGTTACATCCTTAAATTAAACAAAATCACGTAAGCCTTTAGGTCATTTAAAATAATAATTATTATTATACACTGTTAATTAGCATGATTAGTCTTCATTAGTCCAATTTATTATTTTAATGTTATTATTTTACTGTTTTAATTCAACGATCAAGTTTTATTAAATAAATTTGTTATTACTAATTACTAGAATTTACTGATTTATTAAAAGATTTCATTCATCTAAATAAATAATTAAATGTTTTGACATTATTAAAAAATATTTAATTAATTGCCCTTTCGTTTTCAAATTTCATTTCATCCTCAAGATAACTAAGAATTGACTGAATAACTAAGATTTAGTTAAGTAATTAAGTATAGGAATGGTTTTTTCTATATTTTTACAAAGATGTATATCGAAATATATTGATCTAAAGTTGATGATACATCATGAGAGAAAATTTTAACATCGTCCAACCCTAAATCCCGCTGTTTCAAGTAAGAAACAGGACAAAGTTTTGGACAGCACAAACTTTGATAAACTAAAAGTATTTTAAATAAAAAAAAACAATCTTAACAATTTATTACTACAAACGATATGTTTGTAGAAACCGATAGCATCTGCTGAGTTTTAATTTCGCAGCCAGTTTAAAAAACGACATTTTGCAAAATTTCAGAAATTGCACTTTTGCAACAGAAGGTGTTATACTATCGTATCAAATCCGAGCAGTCTAATATTTTTTCATTCCACATCCTGAAAATTTCCTATTTCTTTTTGTATCTTTAAATCTTTATAAAACTTAAGCCATAAAAAGTAATTGCATGCCATAAGAAAACTTTCTATAATTGGAAGTAGATTTTTATGTTAATAGTTTAAAAGTACGCCTTTGATTAAACAATTTGAAACACCGCTATATAACATATTGAACATCGAGTGGAGGATCTAAAAAACATTTTTCCGAAAGACAAAATGTTTTGTAGTAACTCGCTTCAGCAAATTTCGGAATATGTTTAGGTATTTCTGCTTCTTAACTACACAAGAATTTCCCCCTTTTTTAAGAGCAGAAAGTACAGAATTTTAAGATCAAGTGAATTTGACTACGTAAATTTTCAGAGCTCGTTATAACTTTTTTTTTCTGGTCAACAGCAATATGACCAAAATTCTTTTTTTCAAACCAGTGGTTCCAAAAGATGAAGCTTGCTGTACCTATAAAACTCTTTTGCTCCAAAATATAATAATAATATCACCTTTAAATCCCAATTAAGTGGGTCCGACAAATAATGTTTGGCTTTGCCTGTAAAACTCGTTTTGCTGCAAGAGATCATAAACAGAACGGAAGACAACAGAACATTTGGTTACATAAAAGCACTTATAAAGCTGTTGTAGTGAAGATGTAAGAAATTTTAAAATTTTCTAATAGATACACAAACTACTATTTTATAGACATTTATGCGAATGTGCAGCTGCTGTATTAAAGATGTAAGAAATTTAAAAAACTTTCTAATGAACACCAAACTATTATTTTACACACATTCATGTGCCTTTGCACATGCCATAAACGAGTCTGTTTATCAGGGGAAAAGATTCATCTTGCTTTTATGAAGAACATTCAGTTGTTTAACCAGCCAAAGTTGTCTTTGGCTTTTAGAAAGAAGGTTGTAAAACTCGTTTTGCTGCAAGGGATAATAAACAGCACGGAAGACAGCAGACCAAAGCGCTTTAAAAACTGCTGTATTAAAGAAAAAAAAACTATTAAAGAAATTTTTAAAAATGTAAAAAAATAAACATACAAACTGCTGTATTACACACATTTATGTGCATCTGCATATGATATTATATTAATGTTGTTTATCACAAACAAATTCATATTGTGTCTCTATAAAGAACATCCAGTTGTTCAAACAGCCAGCCCCACCCCCTTATTTTAGAAAGAGAGTTAGTTTTGTCTGTAAAACTCGTGTTACTGCAAATGACTTAGCAGCTAGAAACCAACAGTTTTGGATTTCCATCTCAGATGGAAATTTTACGTATGCAAAGTTTTAACGTTTTCAGTCTTAGTGCTGTTAATTGAAATCATGAAATCCTAACATCTACTATGTTTTTTTTTTTTATTGAAATCAATTTAATTTGTCTTTTTTCCCTTTTCCTTTATTCTGGATGGTATATTTTACAAAACTGTCATTTTTTTAAGGAATGACAAACGAAAACTAAACGAAATTTTTTTTTCATGCGAACGGCCTTCCTTTACATGGAAAGCAAACGAGGGACTCAAAAGTTTAAAAAAAAATAAGGAAAAGTTATTCGGATGTCGAAATACACTCTATTCTGATTAATTATAGACCAAATAAGTAGTAGAAGTATAAATTTCAAATTGAATAAACGAAGTGTTATATTTTTTCAAACACAGTTTTACATAGAATAAAATTTTTAGAGACTTCTAAAAAAAGGAGACTTTAGTGTAAGCGATATACAATATGAAATGAGAATTAGCGCTGGTGTTGTTGCTTTCAAAAGGTTTTCCATAAAAACTGAGATGAAGCTAAATGTCTAAAACGTATTTTATAGTTGGTTTCAATTTTTAAAACAAAATATTTCATAGAATTAATTACCAATGTGAAATAAAGCAAAAATAAAATTCATGAATTTAAATATTTAAAGAAAGAAAAAAGCAATTTGGGGGGGGGGGTCTTATAAATACATTCTTTATGACTGTTGAGGAAAAATATCAGATATTTCAAAAGTTAAAAAGAGCCATATTGCACATTTCAAAAATATTTAAATTGATAAAATATCCCATTTCTTACCTCGAAACGTTCAATAATGATGTGTTCTAAGTACTTCCCCTGAGGCATGATATTTTAATTAAAAATTTATAAGTGAAGAATAACCAATCCATTACTCTATTCAGATATATAAAGTAATAAATGTCTATATATATATATACTTCAAAATTTTCTGTAGCTGTACACGAGAATAATTAACTGCACTTATATATATGCGTTTTAAAAACTTATGCTATTTTGTATTGCAAATTTATTTCAGCATTAAAAGATAGTACAGTTTAATGTAATAGTTTTCTGATTTGAAAAATTTCTTATTAACTTGTTTTTTCATGCCTCTTAATTGTAGAACTTTTTTATTTTCCCCGCTAAATATTTGACCAGAAGCTATGAAGTGAATGAAATTATGCTGTGAACAAGTGTACATTACTGCAATAGTAATTCCCCAAAAAGAAAGAAATTTAAAAGATATGTAAAAAAAAGAGTGAGAAAAATTAATAGGCTGCTGCTATCCATTTTTCTTAATAAAATGGATACTAAGGTCAATCTCACATTATGCTAAATTTTACGTCCTTGGATAAAAAATGTCAATTAATCATTTCAGTCATAGACGTTTAATTTTTTTTTCAATAATTCTTTACAAGCACTATACTGAGCACTAGTTTAAATATTTAAAAAAAAATTAAAGTTGTAAATATCATTGTCAAGGCTTGTCCCACAAAATTTGGTATTTGAACAAAATTTCATATATTTTAAAGAACTGAAAAACTTTAAAATAAGGAATAATAATTATCTAGGTTAAGTTTATTAAGTTTATTTACCTATTTTCAATATGTGGATTTTTAGATATAAGGAGGAAGATCTATTAAAATGGCTTATTTAAATTTTGTCTAGAGGTAACTGTCATTACCAAGGTGTGTTAGTATTACTTTTTTTTAATAACTGTCCACTAAAAGAACTCCCATAGTTATTGAACAATTAAAAGAAAAGGACCACATGCCTTTCACAGGCAGATTATGTCTGTTTTAGTTTAAGTAAAGACACATTATTTTATTTTGCTGTTTTTTTTTCAAATTTATCACGAGTGTATTTATTGTATGTCACACATTAACAAGCTCATTATTACTGAAATACGTAATCAATAAATTCAAATTGGTAGTAGGATTAATAAAATGCTTTGGGACTACATACAAAGCGAACATTGAATTGGATTTTTATTCTTATAATTTAGTCTTAAATAAGAATAACTTTAAAAATGTCATTACCAAGACGCTCTGAAAATACGAAAATGACATTTCAGGACAGAGTTTTAAAGCAATGGATAGTTTTAGACTTAAAATGGACTTAACTTAGGACTTAAATGGAACTTAACTTAGACTAGTCCTTGTTTGATATTGTGAGCATTTTATTATATGGACTAATTTAGGCTTGTATAATAATTAATATGTGTATAAATGTCACTATCATGTTTGTCATTACCATGTTTGTGAAAAATTGGATATTTAATTAAAACCAGTGATGTAGCCAGAATTTCCTCTGGGTTGGGAAGTTCAAAGGGGAAAAAGGTTTTAAAAAAAGGAAGAAAAATCTTTCTTTTTTGGCACTCTAATTTCGGGAAATCTAGACCTCTATCTACCCCCTTGGCTACCCCACTGATTATAGCTATAATTAAGGCAAACGTTGTCTTCTGGTAATTTCATTCACGATATCAGAGATAGATAATTTCATTGACATAAAAAAATGGGATTTAAAGCAAACAAACAAACAAAAAAAATGCTTTTTAAAATCAAAATTGCACATTTTCTGGGAATGACCCAATAGTAGCTTATTTTTTAACCGATTATTTCTAAATACACAATTCAAATTTATTAAGTAACTTTAGAAATTAGGATTCTTTTTAGTTTAATAAATCTCATTAGCTGTGTTCGATCAACGGAAACATTTTATCTCATTGATAAAATACTGAAATCTATTAATTTTTACAAATTATAAATGTAAGTATATATAAATCCTCAAATATTTCCATTGCCACGTGTTAATTAAAAATAATTACTACCTTTATAACCGAATAGTCAGAAGTTATACTATAAATAACAATAACGCAAATATTTTGAAACATATTTTCATATCAAAAAGACCAATGCAGTAATATTCAAATGGCCTATTAATGAAATTAGTTAAAAGATGCTTTTCGTATATCGATCTACAGAAAGTGCTTCCTTACTTGTTTCTGCTGTTTACTTTTCTGTTTAATATTGTATCTTCTGCAGTCATAAAAGGAAGGCCCATAAAGAAAAGAAGCTATCACGAAATAGTTTGAAGAAATAAAATGAGCATTCTTTTCGTGTGAAAGCAAGTAAAGGGATAATTAAAAAAACCTAAGTAAGAGAGCGCAACTGAGAGAAAATATTTTGAACTCCGTTTGAAAGCGTGCGTGCACTGGTAAGCATCGTCTTTGGCGAGCTGCGCATTTCGATGATCGGGGGAAAGTGTATGAGCAGTGGAATGTCGTCGAGGCTCAATTAACAAATTACGGTTGTTTCCAGATTTGAGTGAGTGAATGCGAGGAAGTGAGAGTGTTTTCCGCTCGCAGTTCTGTCCTCCCACACTTTTGGGAGACGATCGTTTGCCACCATCCCAGCACCCCCGCGGACGAATGGTCCATTTCTGACGTCAGAGCGCGCAGTCGCCTTCCGATTGGGCGCGCAACTGACGTGTTATTTTCGTAACTTATTCATGAAGCCCCGTTCTGACAACCGCGGCACATGTATAGGTGCATGAGTGCTACTGCTCTCCCCTAGGCACCCGCGGGAGAACTTCTCACTTTGTGACCTAGATGGCCCCGAAGAGAACGAGAAACAGCCTCTACGATTCCTCGGCTATGGCGCAGATACCTGACCGAGCGCCGCGACCCTGTCCCCCGATGCCTGGGAGGCGAGACTAGAGAGTGCTGGCGGCCTTGCTGCTGCTATGTGTGCTTAGGATATCACCAGTCTTCCACTTGACCACTCAGATGGCCGACACGCAAGAGCCCCTCATGCCCGACCTCAGCCACCTTACCAGTGAGGAGCGGGCCATCATCGAGGGCGTCATGGCCCGTCAAAAGCAGGAAGAGGAGAAAGAAATGGAAATACTCAGGTGAGGATCCATGTTCTGGTACACATTTACATCCTACTACTTTCAAAAATACATTAAACGGACACAAGTTTATGCCCTCGATTTTCAAGGGTTGGACACTTTCTTTAAAATCAAAGGAAGCACAAGTAGGAGAGATTTTAGATTTCACAAAATCTAGTCTCAAGTCTTTCACTTAGAATCTAGAGGAGGCCTGCTACCTTTGCTTCTAGCTCAGCTACACGAATAGCTATCCCCATCTATGGGATAGCCACGGTAGATTTTTGTTGGGAAAAGGAGTGAGAAACTTTTAAATTTGACACAGAAACGAGCTCTTCAAAATGAAATCCCTCTCCTAAACAAACAAAAAAAAAACTGTAGTTCAATTAAAAAATATTTTTAGTGATAATGGCTTGAATATTTGTTATTGACAGAGAATATGTATCCTTGTTTTCCCATAGTAAATTCATCCATGGCCACACAACATTAAGCAGGCTTGCGCACCCACTTCTTTCAAAATTGCATTGTCCGCAGCAATGTTTCACCACGTGAAATTGTTACACGCCCAGCCTCTTCAGTTGACACTTTATGATAGTTTACTCTAAAAATCCATTACAATATTTACTCTGATGAAAGTCTGTAGTACTTTTACTAAGCAATAAATTAATTCATTAATGAATGTATTGCGTGTTATATAGAGTAGAACTAAGTTTTATTAAAGTGACACTATAAAAGTACTTATGCGTTAGACTTTTACTTAAAATACTTGAGAAATTGTTTTAGGATTTCTAGCAATATAATATATCAAATTTTAAATTTACATTTACATTCTTTAAACATTATGATAAAGTAGAAAAATGCATAGAATATTCCAAATAATAATAATATTATTATTAAAACAAGATCATTCAGTTTATTTCATTATTTTTTTTATAAATGAATTCGTCTATTTTTGTGTTTAAATAAATATTTTTCATTTAAATACGAAATGTTATAACTCACAAGAAGTACATTACATGTGATTTCTTTATTTTTTCTTTTCTTTGGAGAAAGAGGGGTAATTAACTACTCACTGAACATGTCGGAAAAAATTTCTGAGTTAAATAAATTTAAAAAAATATAAATAACATATTAACTAGCAGAAAAATGTCTCACTTTACTATTAATTTCGCGTATCTAATAAAATTTTCCCTAATGCTGAGAAAAATTTTGTAATTCTAAAGTGATTAATAATATATAAAAATAGTTTGGTATAAAACTAAAATTATAATAATTATTTCACTTTCATAAGTAGTGTGAATATGAAGTATTTTAAAGCTATGATTAAAATCTTAATTTATTTTTAGGCTGAACTGTTTTTCAAAATAGTTTATGTTAGTTAGTACTTTTCTCATTAAACATCAGGTTCTTTAAAATATTTCAATAGGAAGCGAAAATAAAGTATGATATTCTGAAAAATAATTATTATTAAGCCTTCGGTTGAGGAGGTTACCGTAGAATCAGAAGTGTGAAATAGAATCAATACATTTTCTCCTCAAAACATTTTGAAACAATTATACCATTGATTCTACTATTGCTTTTCTCGGTAATACAGGGTGTCTCTAAAAGAGTGAGAATTGCTTTAATTCTTTACCTGTTAAAGATAAGTGATCAATGCAACTTGCAAACATGTTTAAAATAAGGTAAAAATAATACTGACATTCATTAAAAAAAAAGTTATATTTTAACATTTTTATACGATCCCTTCTAACAAATTTGGTGAATAACAAAAATTTTATTTAGAAAATTATATTATATTTTGTTACTCTTTTAGAAATGTATCGTGTACTTTGCATAATTCGCAGGAATAGACCGTAGAAGGGATGTCTGAGAAGGTGAGCAAGTTGAAAACTTGTAAAAAAAATTCCAATAAAAGTTCTCTTTCCCTTTCTTGTCTTGTGTTGCCGTTGGTCTTTAGCAGTGTTATTCTTTGAGAATGTTTCTCGCCGCCAATTTTCGTTATACATGTATAATTCCGTTGCCATTTATAGTTTTTTAATGCGCCGATCTATTTGCTCAGGAAAACAAGCGGGTAATACCATTCGAAAACTTTTTCAGTGTGACCGTTTCAGTTCTTTTAGTAAATCACAATCTCGAGTGCATATCTACAAACAACAGAACTGGAATTTCCTTTTGATTGGTTGAGTGGAGAAGTCGATGGGGGTTCATGTACTGGGGAATGTTTTTATTATTTATGACTACCCAGTAATTAAAAACCCTTAACTCATCCCATTTTTCCAATACTGTGTATACTATTATTTTAGCATTGTTTATTATTTACTCTTAGTTTATGATTTGTAAATCTTAATAGAATGTTGTTTACACATATATTTAAGACCATTTAAACTTAACACTACCTGTATGTAAATATTTAATCAATGGTTTGCAAGCTGTTCTGTTTCGAAAGGTTACGAGCGCTAGTCCAGGAGGATTGGTTGACTCCCTAAGAATTATCATATTACATAACTTAATGTGTCGTTGAGTGAGTTAATTATACTACTCTCGGAGATCCCCGCTACTATTTTTATCCTCATCGGAAGAAGTGTGTTCGTATGCAGTGGAGGATTTTGAACATTGATACTCCCGCATAAAAATCACGTATATGTATCTATGCAATATATATATATATATATATATATATATATATATATATATATATTGTATATATTGTAGAAACACATTTTTTCTTTCATTATTAGATTAATTTTCTGATATAAAAAACTTATTATTCGTATTTTGTTATTATTAATAATCATTATAGTTTTAAATACAATATGTTGTATTTAATTGGCTATACCATCTATTTTATTCAATAATTTTAAATTCATTATTATAGTTTTATATTCATTATTATATTCATTAACATAGTGTTACTTCTTAAATTATTGAAAAATATTTTTGAAATTTATATTGATCACTTACCTTAACAGTTTTAGTTACCCTGTATTTAAGGAGCTTCAAAATTTGCTTCAGTTTAGATATTTAAATGAAATAGAAACACAGTTTCTAGCATAACTATGGCGGGAAAATGTAGAATTAGTCCACGAAAGTGGGTCCAAGAATAAAGGATTGACTTTGACTGTAAAAGTTGTTTTACTGCAAGGGAAGATGGGCAGCACGAAAGACAGCAGAGTCTTGTTACTTAAAATCCTTCGAAAAAATCGGTGTGCTGAAGACATTAAAAAAATAAAATAAAAACTTTCTGATAAACACACATGCTGTTATTGAGTGTGTGTTGAGGTTGACGGAAATCAAAGCAGTTACTGAATGGTCTTATACCTTTTCAATGCAACCACATTATTCATTTTTAACAATAAATAATTTTATGTTATTAAAATAATTATTACAACAGTATTAATTTAAAAATTTTAAGAACTCATGGAAGAGGAATCTAGCTATCTATGTAGCAAAAATATTTAGTATTAGTGTAGTAATAATGAGTACTAGACTGTGCTTAATGGACAAGTTCTTGCAGTTTGAGAAAACAGTTAAAATTTAAGAATGGTTAAGTATTTATCGTACTGAGAATTAAAGTACACATTTCTTTTTTAGTTCTACTGTTTATCATTTACCTAGAAGAAAAAATACAACAACAACATGACAATACAACAAGCAACATGATGAATTGTTTGAGTTAATTTCACCATGATTGGAAAAGAAAGTGGCGAAATTTCATGTACTTTTCCGAAGAAATGGAACTGCAAAAATCTCATTAGATACTGTGTAGGAAATATATTACAGATATTACACATGTAAGCTTCTACGAGGTGTATTCGGAAAGTAAGTTTCGTTTTGAAAAAGAAATTAGTAATTTTTTTTCTTTTTTTAAGGCAATTTCATTTTTACATGAAAGACCATACCGTAAACTATTTTTCGACATAGTTACCGTCAATGTTCTAACACTTGTCGTAGCGGGTTACCACCTTTTATATACCTTCTTCATAGGGAGTGACGATAACCACGACTCCACAGCATTCTTCATTTCATCGTCGGATTCAAAGAGCTTGCCGCCTAGCTCGTGCTTCATGTCCAGCAGCTAGTGGTAGTCGGAAGCACCAAGTCTAGGCTGCACGGGGATCAAACTCACCCGAACGAAACTGTCGAATCATCTTTTGAGTGCCGCCAGTAGTATGAGGCCGTCATGGAGCAACACAATTCCTTTACTGAGCCTTCCTCTACGTTTGTTTTGAATTGCACGCCGTAGTTTTCTTCTCCGTAGTCGTGGTAGTGATGTGCCATTCGAATAATTTCCATAGTCGATTAATCGAATTCGAATGTGTCAATAATCGATTAATCGAATAGTGAATATTCGTGATTTCACTTTTCGAATAGTATTCGCGATTAATCACGATTTCACAATTCAAATTATATTAACGATTAATCGCTTCACTATTTGAATTGCATTTACGATTAATCGTGATTAATCGTTTCACCAGTGCTATTCGAATGCTATATGCTGAGCGATGGGATTTTAAAATTAAGTTAGTTCCAATGAATTGACGATTGAACTTTTTAGAAATTAATGGGTTTAAATGATCATGAGAGATCGGTTCCTCCGTTGACGGAAGGAGCTCTGATTAAAATCCCAGGACTCCTGCAGTAGATGATGCAGGATTTTATATCGGGAAGTGCGCGGAGGGGCTGCGAATCAAATTTTTAACTAAGTTTCAATTGCAAGCTAAATATTAATTTCCGCGCGCGCGTGTGTGTGTGTGTGCAGCCGCCTCAGCCCCCACCTCTGAATACGAGCCTGTGCTCCTGTCTAGGGAATGAAGTCACGAAAACTGTTCGAACAGCATTCGCGGTTTCACTACTGGAATAGTATTCTCGATTTCGAATGGTATTGGCAATTTTGAGGCTCATGTACTGTTCAAATGCTGTGTGCGGACAGATTTTTAAAGATAAGTTTATATCAAACAAATGAACTCACGACTGAACTTTTTTGAAAGATGGGTTTCGATGAGGTCTGATTAAAAATTGGGCTTCCGATTCAGAGTACAGAGACAAAAAAAAAAAAAAAAAAAAAAAAAAAAAAACCACTTTTGGGATATATTACAATAATGAGTTATTCCTTTTTCCTTTTCTTTAAGTTTGCAGATTCGGATTTTAATTTTTTTGTTAAAATAGAATACATACAAATATCGAATTGCAATGATCTTTGAGTCTGAATGGTTTCTGGGTACTTACTTTTCACGTGACTATCATCACTTATAGACACCTTTTACTGTTTAGTTTTAAATAGTATGCGTCTCATATACGCATGTTTCAGTTGCTGTTATTGGATCGCGGTGGGGTGTTACTTTCTCTCGCTCCCACATACTATCCGTAGTTGGGTTGTTAATTGCTTCTCTCTCTCTCCGTCATTATTCGTTGATCGTTTGTTCGAGAGATTGAATGTTGTGGGGGGGGAGATTCTTCTCACGTTATGTATATGTCCTATATGCACTACAAATTTAAAGTATTTCTATTATCTGCACAAACGGTGTTTCGAGAAATATAATTTAAATTTAAACACAGCTTCTTTAATTTAATGTTGAGTATTTCTATTCCCTTTTCTTTTTTTCCAGAATTATATTTGCTAGAATTAAAATATATATATATGTTGTGTGAATTCAAATAAGTTATCATGTTAAACAGGCATAACAGTTATAACGGAGCAGGTTTAATACCTTATCTTATAACGCACTCACCCAAAAAAGTCAACGAGATTAACGATCTCGAAAGTGCGGTCTCGAAAGTATCCGTGTTACCTATAATAACGAATACTTCTCTCAACTGGTCCTTTTCTGTGATGCTACTGGGATATAAAATCCTCAGATTTGTGGACACAGAAAAAAATCTATAATAGCGGATACATGTAGGCCACTTTCTTTATACAAGTAGTAGGCTTTAGAATATTTCTGAACTTTGGAAGCACCGAAAGACTCTAATAATGGACACTTCTCGCTGTTTTTTGAGTGTGGTAGGTAGCCCAATGATTAAGACATTGGCCTGTAGATTATGAAGATTAGGGCTTGGCTCCAATACACCACTTAAGCCCACCCTGTACATGCTGTGTATGTGCGCCCTAAATCTGTGGTTCCGAAAGTCCCCTCGGCGTCGCCAGCAGTCCCTTTAGGGGTGCTAATATTCAGGATCCTCCTTCTGATGAGGACCCATATTGTGTGGGGCAACTCTAAAAAGGTCGGATGTACCCCTGAACGACACTCCGACCACGTGAGCTGTCCTCTCCTGGCAAAAACAAACAAAAAAAATACTGCCCATTTTTTGTTAGTAACCTTTTTAATGTAAAAAATACAGGATTTTACTAGCATCCAATTTGAAGACGCAGAGAAAACTTTTAATAGCGGACATTTATCTCAACCAGTCGTTTTATTTTATATAAATAGGGGTATTTAAAACCCTTCAATTTGAGGATACTGAAAACCTCTAATAACGGACACCTGTCTCAATCTGCCGTTTTCTTTTTTAGAAGTACTTTTTTAAAAACCCTTAAATTAAGGATACAATGAGAAACCTCTAATATTTCTTCACAACTGGTTTCGGTTGCTCTAGAAAAAAGGGCATGGGAGGGAAGAACCCCAATTTACAAATTTGTTCGTCAGGACATTTTACTTGTACAAACATTAAGATTTTTTGTGGTAATTTCCATTTCTATTTATTTATTTATTTGTTTTTATTTATTACTTTTTTTGAGGGGGGAGTAGTCATCTATTAAGTGGCCTCAAAATTCGGAAGCCGCCTATGGTCCCAACAATCATAAACGCGTTACTGTTCATTAGTTTTGTTCAACAATGGAAATTCTGAACCACGGATTTTTCTTTCTTTAAGCGAAAGTCTTTGATGTTAAAATGGGGAATTATTTCACCCTTAAACGGGACGGCCTCCCCTGTTTCACATCTGTGGTATTCATTCAGTTGTCAGTCTGAAAATTTAATACCCACTCAAAGAAAGATAAACAGACTTAGTGAACCTTGCTTAGTGGAGATATTTAGATGGATTAGATTCGGAGGTTGTCGGTAAAATGCGTTGGCACATGAATCTGAAACCATTTATTCAGTAATTCTTTTCGTATTTACTGAGAATGTTCAGTGTTCAAGCTGATTCGCTTTTGCACCAAAAAATTCATGTTTGTATGTTGATGTGCATAAAATTCAATTTTCAAGTAACCCCCCTTAAAAAATTCAATGGTGCAGTCAGCGCCATCACTGTTCATGTATAACATAATCCAACCGTCAACACCATTACGTTTCTCTGGTTTCATTATGTAGGTAGATATGTCATAATCCATGTTGACTTACTTAATGCAAATCCTTCTCACTCTCTTTTCACATACAGTCGATATTTTGATTAAATAAAAGGAAGAAATTTCATGATCATTCTTTTTTACATGAGAGGCATTTTTGTCCATGATTCTTAGTTCCAAAATCAGTTTACGCTACCGGAAAGTTACCAAACATGACAACCATAATTCTTATAATTGAAATTCGTAGCAGAGAGTTAAATTTGTTTTTAAATTTAAATAAAAATTTAAGTATATTTTAAAGTTTATTTTTCAATTAAGTGAAAAATATAACTCACGTCTGAGCATACTGTAACCATATCATTCCGCTTTATTTATATTATTTGAAAAGTGACACACAATTCATAGCCACAAAAAATCCGTGACTGATTTTATTGGCATCCTAATGCTAAAAATAGACAAAATAAAGTGACACACTTTCAGATTATAAGTACGCACTAAAGTGCTGGATATTAAAAGACTATCATAATCCATGCGTAGTCCCTATTTTTCTTCCTTATTCCATTAAGTTGGAAAGTGTATCATTATTCATGAGTGTGCCGTAGTTTTCTTCCTCGTTTCATAAAACACTTGCTTGGAATCGAAATCTATACCAAAACTGTCTACTAAAACTGTTTTACAGTCTTCTTCAAGCATATTCTAAATATACTTCACCTTTATAATAAGTACTGTTAGGAATGTGCATCATAATCCATGAGTATGCCGTGTTTGTCTTTCTTGTTCCATAAAACACTGCAGAATTGAAATCTATATTAAAATTGCCCACCAAAACTGTTTAACAACCTTCGTCAGACATAGTCTAACTATACTTCATCTTTATAAATACCGTAAAATGCAGAAAGAGCTCTCCCACACTAATAAACGCACCCCCCGTGCTTTTCTTGTGCATTTCATTTGCTCTTAAGCCCGACCAGTGGCATAGCGCTAGCGCTTTGAACTGGGAGACGGAAGGTGCCTGGTTCAAAACCAGGTCACGTCCGCCGACCTAACCGTTCGGAGTTTTCCGTGGTTTCCTCCGAAACTTCGCGTAAATACGGGTTAGGATCCCCTAGAAAGTCCCCCACGGAGGACATTCCCACCCCTCGGCCTAGAGCCCTCGCGTAGCTAATCGGCCGTAATCCCACAAACCATTTGCTCTTAAAATACCGAATAAACGCCCCTTAAGGTAGACTCATACTGGCCGTTCAGTGCCGCTCAGACTCCGCTCAGCTCCACCGTTCCTTTCCGTTTTGAAGCTTTGGTTGCCTGCGCGCGAGCTTGAGGACCCGCAGTAAATGCACCAATGAAATCACGCTATATGACAGCGAAGTGTGACGTCTGAACAATGCTCTCCGCTTTGCTTCGCTGAGTGATATCATCGCGGCATCTTAGCGGTACGGACCGGACAGTATTAACCTTTTACAGAGCGCCATGAGATCCATGCATATTTTAAATTAGTTTTTTGCATATTTTGTCTTCTAATACGTTAGTTAAAGGATATTAGTTTTTTTAAATGGTGAAAAAACATTTTTAATACAATTTTCACTGTGATTTCAATTGGAAGCATGGGTCATTTCTGATTATAATTTACATTGGTTTCAAGCATCACCATGGACAGTGATTATGTCACTGAAAACGGTCTCTTTACTAAGGAGGCAGCCAATAGGTGGACCAGCGTTGCCTCTTATGAAGGGTCGGACGAAATGACACCCAAGTCCGTGCCGGGAATCGAACCCGGACCCGTGATGAGGTAGAGTGGCATAACCACTACACAACCCGGGCGGCTCTTTATAAATAGTGTTTGGAAAGTGTATATCATGATCCTTGACTGTACCTTATTTGTTTTCCCTATTCCTTAAAACACTTCTTTGGAACTCAAATCTATATTAAAATAGCCTATGAAAAAACTGTTTTACAATCTTTTCGAACGAATGGTATTAATGGTTAATCGCGATTTCACAATTCGAGCATTGAAACGATTAATCGCGATTTCACAATTCGAATTGTATTCGCTATTAATCGTTTCACTATTCGAATTGTATTTACGATTAATCGCGATTAACCGTTTCAAAAATTCGAATTGTATTTGCGATTAATCGTTTAACCATTCGAATTGTATTCACGATTAATACCGATTAATCGTTTTCGCAATTCGAACTGTATTCGTGATTAATCGTTTCATTATTCGAATTGTATTCACGATTAATCGCGATTAATCGTTTCACCAATGCTATTCGAAGGCTATGTGCTGAGTGTTCGAATGAATTTTTCGAAATCGATTGATTCGAATGGATTTAATAATTGATTAATTCAAATAGTTTCATTCATTCCTGCCCATCACAAAGTCGTGGTTATTGTCATTGGTGGGAAGTTTCTATGAAGAAGGTGTAGAAAAGCTGGTAATCCGTAACGACAAGTGCTTGAACATTGGCGGAAACTATGTAGAAAAATAGTTTAAGGCATGCTCTTTCATGTAAAAGTAAAATTGGCTTGAAAAAAATTGTTTTATTAGTTTTTTTTCAAAACGGAACTTACTTACCGAATATGCCTCGTATTTTGATCTGATATCTATTTGATATTTTATTCAATAGTTAGTACGTTTTCGAAAGTCATATTTCATTTTTAAGAGAAAGCCCACCCCGTACCTGAGTGAGCATCTCTCTCTCAAGATAATATTCTCTCCAATAATGTTCTTTCAAGAGTTCTTTGTGGTAGATTTAAAAGTGCTTCATATCATATGCAGGGAAAAAAGGAAAAGATAAAATGCTAATATTATATTTATCAATGCAAATATCTTCAACGCAGTTCTCAGAGAGATACCTTTAAAAAGAAATCTATAGTAAGGTCTCTTAAAATGTTTTGTAATTAGTTTTTGTTTTAATGTTTACATAATCATACTGCAATCTTTCAATGGATGTTTGACTTCAGCAAGAAAAAGAAATAATTGTTCGGATTTAAATATGGGTTTTGAGGATACTGGTAAAGATTTTCAAATTGAAATTCTTTAGATATTACAAAAACAACATTTGAATAACAATTAAATGAATAATAATAAATATTTTTGAATAATAAATCCAACCCTATTATGATAATTCTCATGTAAAATGCGTAAGGAGTTGTTTTATACAGATTTAATCTCGTTTCTATAATTTTAATTTTTGATCTCCTGTCCTGACGCTTAGAATCTTCACGTGATCAAGAGTAATATTTTCTAATATCAATGCCTCCAATAATCGAAACAAATGAGAAAGGCTTTCTACTTTTTATATGCTCATACAAAATTGTATGTCCATTCTTTTATTGCAAAAGATGAAAAACAGTTCACCACAATTGACCTTGTTCAAAGTTTTATTTCATTTCTTTGTGATTAAAGGAAAAACATAACCATTGAACGGATTTCAAGTTCAAACGTTCTAGAACAAGTCGGCATATTATTCTTTTCAGCAAACAACTGCCCCCCCTCCAGCCCCTCGAAAAAAAAAACACCTGACAATCTATATTTTTTAAGTTTATTCCTTGAAGATTGTCAGTAAGCACTACTAAAAATCGCGTATTTAAGGCAATTGTATCGAAAATAAATGAAAAATAAATTCTAGCCGAGAACAAGCTTTTTCTTACCTTCGTGTTTATCTCTGACATCAATCAGTCTGAATGCTCAGAATTTTAAAGAACTTAAGGAATTTTTTCTATCACGTACGTGTGGGTATGTTCTGTGGGAAAACTACAAAATGTCCCGTTTTGACAAACGACCAAAATGTGAGCCGGATACAAATTTTTAGCATTTTAGAAAGGATAATGAAAGTAAACATGGAATATCGAAGTATTCTATAAAATGCGAGTCACGGAATTGTTACAAGATCTATACTTCATCTACAATAGAAGTTTATAAAATAATATACAATCGAACGCGATCGTGATTTCTTAGAAGTTCTTTCGTTAAATTCATCATTAGTTGAGCAAATTCGCACTTTCCCAACCTGCCGACCTCGAGAGGTAGTTCTACTCTTGCACTTTCTACAACAGCGTAAAATCTCAGAATGTATGCATGAAAAGTAAAAGGGTTTTCTTTACTAAAAGCTAAATGAAAGCATCATCACAACACAAAATTTCTGATTACCGGTCTCAGACTAAAGAGAGAATGACTCTCCATTTTTTTTCTCTCCAAAGCCACACACTGGAAAAAAAGTAAAAAAATAAAATTAAAATAAATAAACAAATAAATGCACAAATTTCCTTAATTGCCCTAAGAGTGTGCTACTTAAAGATAGAGATTACTGAACGCACCGGATAAAGTTCAAAATTTGAATAACCAAGTAGAAGTATTTCACATTTCCACTGACGTGAGTCACGAATTTTGGTGTCAGGTGCAACTTTTTATAGCACGCTGCTAGAAGTTTTACCACGGCTTATCAGGTTTTCACATCTTTGAATTAAATAAATGAGATAGCACACACAAATACTACGGAAATTTATGGAGTGAACTGCATCAGGAATATTTAGAGCTCTTTCTCTTGAGATCAAATTATTAGAAAGGTAATTATTTTAAGGGGAATGCCATTGAAACGCTGTCGTGAATCATGGTTAAAAACCGAAGTTTTATTACTGACTGGCCATTCAAACACTGTTTCTTCTATAAATGATGATAGTAACAACGGGAAGATTCCTTGCTATTAGGTCGTAACGAAAGTTTCCCGCCAACGCAGATATGATCTCAGCAAGCAGTTCGCGATGGCCTGCTTCCTCATATTTTTTCAAACAATTTTTGGCATTTGAAAGCTATGTTTTTGGTCTCACACCCCCATGTTTCTGGGCCGAAGGCTTTGAAAAACTACCAAAACGTTGGCAGAAAATCATAGATGTGGGTGGTGATTACTACCCGCATTAACTTTTTGTTGGCGGAAAACTTTCGTTACAACCTGATATTTAATCCTTTTCTCAAGTAACGCTCTGTGTAAATTAAATAAAACTTTCAAAGACAGATGGCTAATGCAAAAGGTCTATTTACGAATCGGAAACACTCTGAATATTTAAATTATGCTGTGAAACATTTCTCTATTAGATAGCAGTCACTGAGCGAAAACAGGAGGTTCAGTCACTTCCTGCAAAATTTTGTTCAGGCTGATCTTGTTGATCGACAACCAGTTGGAAAGCAGATTTTCAACAGATAACAAATCACAGGCAAAGCCTGATTCAGTTTTTTTTTAATCGAGGAAAGTTTACAGTCATTAAACATTTTGCAAAGAAGGTCTGTGAATGCCATATGTAACAGCTAGAAATTTATTTGAAACATTATAGGGAATCCAGAAGTAATTTTGACAATCATAATAGTTAAAAAATTTCTCTGAAGATTTGGTCGGAGTCCATAAATTTATTGACAAAGACAACATTGAATTCAATCAGATATTGTTTCATTTAGATATTGTTTCACACATAATTTTTCTAAAGTGTGTGTTGTGTACAGAGAGTCTTCCTGTAATTTGTTTGTCCCTGTGGAACAAAGCATTCAAGTATTTTTAAAAACTATTAGCCTTTGTATTTTTTAAAAATCCTGATAGTAGTTAAGCATGTTCTCTTCCGTTCGTGTAAAGAGACAACTGCCGAAATTCTAATTCTGTTCCCAGCGTTACTTTCTCGCAATAATTTTTAAATATCCAATAATATCGCACATCCTTCTTGCGTAAACTCCTTAATTTATTCAATTTATATTGCTTACATTTATTGCTATCTCTGTCCATGAAAAAGTTTATTGCTCAAGAAGATCAAGCCGACGGTCTAACGGTCTGGAGTTTTGGGCCGTTTTCTCCAAATGTAACATAAGCTTTAGAGTCTCTTAAGAAATCCTCCGTCCAAGGCATCTTCCAATTAGGCAGATAGCCCAGGCGTAACTTTGAATTAACCAAAACAAATCAACAAGATGTATGATATCTGGAAGAAGCCTCTTTTCAAATTGCCGTAGAGATTTCAATTTACCCTACTAATAGCATTCCAACGACGACTTTTGATGGTTACAAACATCCATATGGTTATAAGAAATTTTTCATAATTTTCGGCCAACAGGAAGATTGTTTTAACTAGATTTGTGTCATTATATTAGATTTATATCATATAACACTAATTATTTATATGAAATTTGAATTTTAATCGTTTATTACGTAAACATGATTTCAAATCTTGTTATATTACCAAATCTGAGTAAATTGAGTAGGGGAGAGTGAGGGGAGATGAAACACTTTGGAAAATTTGCTTCGTGCACAAAATTCTATGAATGCAAATTGTACGAGTTTAGTGGTACCTGAAAGGCCATTCCTTACCCTTTCAGATAACTGTTCCAAAGGATAAGCGTAAATTCGCTGTTGAAAAATCAAGTTGAACGTGGTAGGTCATTTTGTTTTAACTCCCGTCATACCGAGGGGATTTTTAATTTATATTCTAATCATTTAGCAACATTTTTGTACTGAACTGAGCAAATTTAAATAGTTTCAGTAAATCTGATTAATCACCTCTTCTTTTTAAAATTTTATCTTTAAACATTTGTCAAATAAGGGAATAGGATGTTAGACGATAATCAACAAGTATTAAATTAGTCTCAACACTGCCATAGACCGTAATAAATTGGAATTCATTTGAGTGCTTCTGTAGGAGAACTATAAAAGCTACCGACGCTACTTTCGATGGAGAAAGCATTACAGTGTAATACTTAATAACATATGTTAATTTTGTTTGATTTGAAATAATCTAGGCTTTAAAGAATGACTGCCCATACAGAATAATGAATTTAAATTATTTTGGTGTTCCCGTAAAAGACTTATGGGATGTCACATACAAAAATGTGACATCCTATTCCCTTATTTGACTACATACATTATTTTCAATTGGATACGTTATACAGAGGGTCTTATAAAAAGAATAACATATATTTTGATAGAAAACGTAAGCGAGGTGAATTGAAACAGACTGTTTCAAATCTCCCCAGTCTCCCGATTATTATGAAACTAAAAGCAAATCGCAAATGTATTTGCAATACCAATGCTATTATTTGAATCGTTAGTTAATGTTATTTCAAATCATAAAAAACATAACCGGAATGCAAATACATTATCAAAACACAGGTATTTTCAAAAAACATTAAAAATACGATTTTTTCGACGTAGGTGCTAGAACGACAAAACCGCAAACCTTCAGTCAAGAATGCAAATCGATAGTCCCGAGGGTGGGAAGGAGCAGCTAAATTACAATGTTGATATTTCGCTAACGGTTTTTAGTTCCGAGAAATTAGTACTGTTTTAAATGAGCTATGTTTCAACTCCCTTCGATTCATTTGCACCCAGAGAATACTCGATTTGCTACATAATGAAGAATATCTATCTTAAATTACTACAAATAAATAAATTGTATTGAGTGCTTTGAACTAATTTTTTAGCTACTTTAAATGATTGAATGTGGCTAGTATTTCAATAAAACCTATAAATTCATATATATACATGAAAGAAAAAAAATCTTATTTAGAAGTAACATCAGAAATGAAAGATCTAACTCATAAAACTACGGAAACCTCGTGAGTTACTCTTTTACATTTAAATTAATATTTTTTTCTCTGTAAATCTTAAAGTATTAGATTTTACTGATACTTCGTCTTTGATTTTTAAATAAAAGTATGCAACATTTCCCCTTCGTTTCTCTAAGCAATGATATAATAGCTTAACAACAGCCATTGGCTGTTTTTTTTCCATTAACGAAATGAATATTAGTCGTAGCAGTTTTCGTTCCTTTTTTAGATTCGAAAGTGCTCTTCTCTTTATTGAGCGTTTCTGAATCTCTCGCAGAGTTAAATATTCAAAGTGAATACTGTTGCTGTTTAGACTTCATGATTTAGCTCATTAAACTGAGCAATTCTATTTTGAGCTATCATTTTGCTTATTTTTGATTAATTTAAGAGTTTTTAAGAGGATTAAAATATTTTAATTATTTTTTAAAAACGCTATTATAAAAATTTAAAAAATCTTTTATCAGACAGTATTATTAAAAATTTGTTTTATATCAATTTTTATATTTCTAAGTAGCGGTACTGAAAATTGTTTTTTTTTTTTCCCTCCTTTGGGTTTTATTTTAAGCAGTATGATTTTTGATTCTTATAATATTCAGATAGAAAAGTTGTCGATTAACGAAATGCATGTGTTTTAAATGCACAGGGATGGACGCGAGACGAGACAGAGATTTACAGCTTGTTTGCGAGACGAGACAAAGCTTTTAGGCTGTTTTGCGAGACGCCGATTTTCCGTCTCGCGTCCATCCCTATAAATGCATTTTAGACTGGAAACAAAAAGAAGACTCTATCAGTTTCGATTGTTCAAAGGAGTTTTTAATACTGCAATAGGATGGAAAATACGAGCTCTGCTTTCGGCAGGGCAAAACACGCCATCGAATTTCACTAGTGCAATAACACTTCAAGATAGTTACTTATTTTTATTAAAGGAACATTATGAAATAAACAACTTTCTTTTAAAAGCACTTCACTTTCTGTAAAATATACAAATATATTAAGTACTGATACACTAAAACCACCACCCAATTTGTGAGGTGCGATCGCCTCCCGTCCAAGTTACTAGCTGATCTTCCTCCAAACTTTTAGCATTCAGTATTAGCGCCCCACTAGGTAGCACATTACAGGATGTCCACTAGATTGGTCACAAGTTATATGGGATTTTGTTTATGTTATCTTTTGGGGCACCCCCTAAAAGTTGCCAATTGACTACAAAATAAGATTGGTAAAGTTTTAGCTCATTTGCATAATATTAACCCGTGCCGCATCGAGGTTAAATTCTTGAAAAATTACGATTTTTGCCGAAAATATCTCATTTTTCCTTCATTTAGTAAAAACCATTTGTCTTGCAAACCTGGTTCTTGTTTTATTTCACAGAGAATTTTGTTGCTTTGAACTCTTACTCTAAAAAAAAAAAAAAAAAACAATATCTAATGACATTTAGTGTTTTTTAGGTCAGTTTGTCAATCGTACCACCAAAATCTGCATTTTTGAAAAAAATAGTTAAAAAAGACAAACTAAGAATTTTAAATAATTTTGGACATTCTTGTATTATTTGCATTAAAAAACAAAAAATAAATTAAGAATTTTCATAACTTTAACTACAATTCGTTAAATATTTTTATTTCGTATTTATTTCTGTTCATTAAAAGAAAGATCTTGGTTTATATTTCAGTTGAAGCACACCTAAGAAAAACCGCACAAATTCTTTTTATTAAAAGGGTATTTTTGCTATGCGTTATCTTTATATACTTTTAGAATGAACCTGGGCGCCCATACGCAAGGGAGGGAGGGGCCATGGCCACCCCTAGCTCCCATATTCTCATTATGATTTATATACTGGTAGAACGTACAGGTGGTTCAGCACTAACATATAATTTCTTTCTGATACGGACCCTTGATGTTCAATAAGACTCCGTAGACTAGAGAGAATTTTGAAAACAATGAACTGAGCTCCTCAAAAGCAGATTCTGAAAAAATTCTGATTTAGAGGGTGCTGTTTTTCACTGGGATGGAATAATGCTCCCTCATATTTTGAATAAGAAAATGTAGAGAAAAAAGCGATTTTAATTAGCTGTGGCTATGAAGAATAGTTAATAGAATTCCCTCAGCTTGAAAATAGTATTAGAATAACTCGGGCAAAAGCTGTATTTTCAGCAGTTAAAGAATGGAAGGCAGCTGATAAATCCAGGCAATGTGTTCTGATACCATTGCAGTAAACACTGGCCACCTTAGAGGAACGTGCATTTTGCTGCAGCAATTACTGGATCGAAATTTTCTATACTTACCTTGTCGCCACGATATTTTAGAAATCATCCTAAAATATGATTTTGATTTCATAGTGGGCAAAACGACTGCACCTCATGCAGATATTAAAAAAAAAAATTGAGACTGGGTGGTCTAAGTTGGTCAAGACAAAGTAAAAAGCTGCTATTGAAGATGAAACTATTACATATAGAATACATAATTTGCAAGAAATTTCAAGTTTTTTTACAGAATGACGAATCAAGTTTTTTTTACAGCTGTTGAAATCTTACAGATTTGATCATATATGCTTTTTTCAAGACTATATATGATCCAAATCCTTAAAATTGGTGCTTCATGAAAATTCGAAAAATTCTATTTCATCTTTCCTCCTTTAGTTTTACTTTTTTTCTTTCTTTTTTGTGTACAAAATAAAGGTTTGAATTACTGAGCTGTTGATTTTTAAGAAATCAACAGCTCAGGGATAACTATAAAGAATTAATCCAACATTGTTTAATTTTTACAGAAGTCTCTCCTCAAAAGACATTTCTTTCAGATTACCTGGTGCTGTTCATCTTGCCAAGTGGATGTCTCAAAACACTTCTTTTCAGAGATCTGGTCTCATTAACAGATTCATAAAAAGGAGTTATTACAGACATTTGTTTACTTATAATTAATATTTATGTAAAGGCATGGTTCAACGCTCTCACTCCCACTTTAGCCCCCAGTCAAGACTTACAATTATTAAAATCACTTGTTCAATACCGAAAAACTGATAAAAAGTTTGCAAACAAAGCACTCTATAAAATTATAAACCATCTTTGGTATCTTAACTTGGAGCAAGTTGCATTTTCATTTTTTGATGACACTTTGGCAAAAAAAAAAAGTAAAAATAAGCATGGCTGTAAAATTAATGCCATTTGAAAAAGAAAATGATGATGATGATGATAAGTTGTAAGAGCAACAATAAATTTCAACGAAGTGGATCATTTATTGGGCAAATAAGTTGATTTTTTTTTTCATCTCAAACAGTAATTTTTTTAAGAGACCTAATATTACTATACAATTTTTGAACACTGATCCCGATGTATGGTGTGAAAATCAGTATTATCTGAAAGGAAAAAAAAAATCGTGAAAGCTTTCAAAGTTGTTAATGACTCAGCTGAAAGGGGAGTAAAATTAATCCAAGATTTCAATTGAAGAATGAAAGCATTTTCTACTACAGGTTGTATCCGAATGTAAAAAAAAAAAAAAAAAAAAAAAAAAAAAAAAAACTTTCCAGACTCTCCGAAAGCCACATTATCTAAGCCATTGTCACTTTAACGTAAAAATTGTAAATAATAACAATTTATTTCCTTTATAATGTGCTTCCTTTTTGATACATAACTTTAAAAATCAAATGTGTCTGAACATTAATCGTTTTCCATTTTATGCCTTATTTTCTGTTAAATCTTTTACTTAGTTTTCATTTTTTTTTATTACTTCAGAATTTTTTAAAATTCAAACCTTTATTTTGTACACAAAAAAGAAAGAAAAAAATTAAAACTAAAGGAGGAAAAATGAAATAGAATTTTTCGAATTTTCATGAAGCACCAATTTTAAGGATTTGGATCATATATAGTCTTGAAAAAAGCATATATGATCAAATCTGTAAGATTTTACAAAAATGTGATGCGTGGCTCATCAAGTCAAGGAGTTTCTTTTTTTTTAATCAAACGAGACCAACGTTATGTTTCTGGGTTAAGTTTCATCCATTTTATGATGGAAAAACCGCTTTCTTTGCGAAAAATCCCGTTTTTTAGAAAGCTTAAGCTCAATGCGGCAAGGGTTAATATTATGCAAATGAGCTGAAACTTTACCAATCTCATTTTCTAGCCTATTGGTAACTTTTTGGGGGCTGCCCCCCAGAATATTTGAAAATTGATTTCTTGTGACCACCCTAATGTCCACCCTTGTCAGGAGACAAAAGTAGTAGCATTAATAGCCTCGCAAGCACAGAAAAGTTGCCAAAATAGAATACTTTTTCTTAATTTTAGTAGCGAAATTAGTATAACATTCTCGATAGTTCAAAAATTAATTATTGAAATTATAACTTTAAAAAATGCTCCAAATGAATTAATTTTTCTATTTTCTTGCTCATTATGTTGTTCTCTCTAGCATGTTTGTCATACATCATACAGTGTTTGAATAAAAGAGATAACATAAATTTCCTAGCAACTTAAAGTATAAAATATAAACCAATAAAAGAATAAACAAAATTCAATTTTAAAAAGTCTTTTTATAATTATATTTTCTAGTTCTTTCACATACATAAAACTTTGAATGAATGCAAAAAGTGTATTATTATGACCAAATCTCTGTTTGATCTTCTATGATATCTATGACGTACCAGAGAGGCTTTCAGGAATCACTCTGATAGCGGATACAGCTTGGAAAAGAAAGAGATAAACAAAGAACAAATCTTGTATTTTCCCAATCAGCAAATTAGTTTCCTGAAGTAAAGGAAAAGTTGCCAAATCTTTGATAATAGTATGAAAAGGGTATTTTTTAATCAAAAATGTATCTCAAATTCATTAATCTATAATTTAGCAACCAAAGTCTCTTTTTAGCTGCCTGCTGACTTCCTGCTATTAAAGAGTAGTTAACCCGCTTGATATCAGTTGTAGCCGACACCTAACCACAAAAGCTTGCCAATCGAGGAAAAAAGAAACACACTGTTTAAATAAAATGAACACATTCAATGCACCGTTCATCTGCAAATAAAATCAAAGAACCAGCTAAGAGTATAATCTTTAACGACTTAAGGATATCACATAAAAAAATCTGTTTATTCAAAAACGCTAAACACGCAAGCCACTAAATAGCCTCTCACGCTAATGAGTTTATTACTTTTTGTGTTTTATTACGTATTGACATGAAACATCTTCTATTGTGGTCAGTGTATAATTTCGTATTTCAGAAAACTGTTATAGCTCAGGGGAGGGAAAGGGGAAGGCCCAACCAATCTTTATTAAGCTGTTATTCGTAGCAATCGTTTTAAAAATAACATACACTTTAATTTGTTGTTTAAGTTATTTACGTAATTCATATTTAATCGTATCAACTTCGTATATTTTCAAAGACAAAACTTATTTTGGCTTTATTAAAAAATTAAAAAACCTAGGGAATGCCACCAATGTGATTTCCTCAAAAAGTATGCACTGTATCAAAATAATAAAGACTTCTTCATGATTTTTTACATCTTTTAATATGAGATATGAACGCAGTTTTTAAGATAAAAACTCGTGAATTTTCAGTGCCTTTTACTTTTCTTGAAAAACCAAAAATTGGATTTTGAGAGTAGCGCTGTTATCGGAGGCTCCGTAAGTTCACATTCTTGCCAATCGAGTACGTCCATATAATTTTCAGCATCAAAGTTTATGTCTGGAATGACAACGGTTTTTTTTTCTATTGACAATCTCTCAACATTAATGAGTATGGAAAGCTCTATTAAAGATTTCGGCTGCTATAAGTTTCCATGCCACATGCAATCTGTCGGAAGATGTGTCTAACTAGTTACCGAAGCAGTTTCTAAAGTTTGTGGACCAGAAAGGAGAGAGGGTTACATAAAATCAACTTCAGCCTCCCGAGGAATCATGGCTTCATTTGAAACCTAGTCACAATATAAAATTTACCAAGATTAAATATTTCTAATTCATTTCAGTGTATTTGACCCGATTCGATTCAAAATCTTTGGTTTCAGTTAATTTATTTTATCCTTTTTCTGATTTGCCTTCAATTCTGTCTCGTGGAATAGTAAAACGTGTCAACATGAAGAATGAGTAAATGCCTTTTTAATTTCCAGTCTAACACAAGTCATTTTGAAAAGGAATGAACATTTATACTTATTATTAGATATAATATAATTTTATTTAATTCTAGACATTGTACTATAAACGTTGTGAAGTTTTAGAAAGAAAAAAACCCCGAAAAATTGAAATATTGTTAATTTGTTCAAAATTTGGCTCTCTTGCAGCAGAAAAAGATATAATTTCAACCATTATGAAATTTAACTAGGGCATAACTAACACAGTACTCGAGCTGTTCTACTAGAAAATGTATTACTGTGGATAATTTATATATTTTTTTGTAACAACCATGTGTTTTACGATTTTTTGGAATTTCAACACCCTTGCGGCGGTAAAAAAAATTAATTAATTTAATATTTTGCAGATTTTGTTATTATCAATGGAAACTTTCCCGTGCTATTACGTTTCGATTACATAAAGTTCAATTTTTTCACTCCATTCTACTGTATACAGGGTGTATCAGTACAGCGTTTGCAAACCTTCAGGAGACATAGAGTACACCTAGACAATGGGAAATCACATAGCAATGCGCATTCGGAAACGTCGTCTTCATGTACCTATTAATAATCCCTTTGGAAGAAGTGTTGAAGCGTGCTTCTAATTTCTTAACCAAGTTTCATAAACAATGGGCTTTCCTCGGATTATTTCATCAATGTAATGAAAGAAAATATTCTGAATTAACAAATTTTATCAAGAGCAATCGGTGAAAGATGGATTAGTTTTTGAAAAACCATGGTCGGAAGGTTTACTATTACCTGAACATTTTTTCTCAAGTGATTATTAATAGGTACATGAAGACGGCGTTTCCGACCCCCTATTGCTATGTGATTCTGAATCGTCTTGGCGGACTCTATCTCTCCTGAAAGTTTGTAAACGCTGTACTGATAAACCCCGTATACTGTTTATGCATAAAAAAAGATTTTAAAAAATCACCCAGTCAAAACGCGCAAATGCAGCTGAATTTAGACTTAAGTAAGAAATTCAATTTAGCCAAACATTAGCTATATCTATCTATCTATCTATCTGTATATATATATATGCCCAAGGCAAGAGTGATAGTCATAAAAGTAGGGTCTAGGTGTAATAAAGTTGCCGTGCGCTATGTAAGAAATTGCTTACAGCGCCACCTGGCAGCTAAATCTGGAGTTAGCGTTCTTATTTTTTAAAAAGTCCGAGGTACGAGAAAAAAGTCGATTACAAACTTGTTCAGCATCATCGAATTAGCAAGAAAAAATACTTTAATTTGTATATGATGCTCTGTATTTCGCACAATAATGTTACGGATGGAAGCCATAAAGCGCATTTTTTTCACATTCCTTTGTTCAAATTTTCTAAAGCTACACTAACCTGACATTAATTTTATTTATTCTTCTTGCTAAAACAGTTTTCCGTCAGCAGCAATACACATCGTAAGGCTGGTCTGCAACTTCCGCTGGAAGTTGTACGATACGGCTGGTGTCACATTGACAAAAATATTAGTAATATATTTTTACGCCTTGCATTTTACGGCTTCAGTTTTAACATTAATGTGATCAAGATGTCTTTTCATGATAAATGGGTGATGCTGAACAACTTTATAATTCCCTTTTTTCTCGAATCTCGTTCCGCTTTTGAGATAAGAACGCTAACTCCAAATTTAGCCACCAGGTAACACTGTAAGCGGTTTCCTTGCATAGCGCATGGCAACTTTACTATACCTAGACTCCACTTTCATGACTACAGCTTTTACCATCAGAAATCATCGGGGTGGCAACGTACTTCAGCACGGGCACACTGTATATATATACAATACATACATTTAGATTTATAAGTGTATATGCAGATATTACACGTGCCTGGTAATCAGAATTTAAAAGACACATTTACAAAAGCTTTACTCAATAAGTTTCAAGTTTATTATATTTGAGTATTTAATTGAATAAAAAAAAAATGGACTAACGTTTCTTTGGACTCTGGTACTATATGACTAGATTATCAGATTAATTAGTTTTCGCGCAGACATGCATGTCAGCAACCAGTCAGAATGTAAATGAAAGCTCCAGGATGTTTCGTGGTTGTGTATAAATACTCAGTGCCAGTCCTAGGTATTTTTCAAAGTGGTTCGACCAATGTTCTCCCCCCCCCTCTCACAGAACCGCAACTGGAGTGGGGAGAACGGGAATATGCCCAAGCCGAAGACTGCGACCGCAAAGCGGTTTGCGCCGTACAAACTCCCTCGCTGGGAAATTTAGTTTGCTCTCCAAATTATACAAATTCCCATAAAAGAGATTAAATCAGCCCAAGTTGCTCACAGACAGGCTTTAAAGATACCATAATCAGAAAGTCAAAAAACATAAAAACATTAAAAATACTATGAACATTAAAGCACAAAAATGTTACATCATCCATATTTTTGTTCATTTTAAAGTTAAAGAAAAAAAAACACATTGGAACATTAAAAACACTATGAACATTAGAACACAAATATTATATCACCCTTATTTTTGCTCATTTTATATTTATTGAGCCCTTATTTTCATAACAAAGAGTCTCGTACTGTACACCATTACATGTGGGGAGAACGGGGCAGGTGCCCGGGCGTCGTATGAGGGAACGCCAAAATCAGTAATGGTTCTAAAGAAAAAAGCACCAAAATAAAACCCTAGTTGTGGCACTGCCTGCCCCCCCCCCCGTCCCCCTCTGCACATTACAAAAGTTTTCAGAGGGGTAAGTTTTTTTTTTTTTCAATGCAGTGTTTATTTTTGGCACAGAAAAATTCATATCACAGAAGCAATACAGTATTTACATGGTATTTATCTGGACGGATCGTAAGCAAATTTCGTATATAGAATATACACGAGGTGCGCTCAAGGAATATTTAAAAGAAAAAAAATAGTTCAGAAAATATCAGCTAGGTGCCGATCTGCATGGACAAACAACAAATTTAACAAATCAAATGGTTAATTAGAAATCTACAAACAAATTCACCATTTATTATACAGTTTTTGAGCATTTATTAACAAACCTGGGTCATTTTTTGAGCTGAATTCACAATGCAAAGCACCACCTAGTCTATGGATTTTTTGAACGAACGAAAAGTGTATTTTTGACGTTTAATTTCTCACTGTAGTTTATTTTATCCATTGGTAGATTTTAATGAAGCTTGTACCAAACTATAGCGTTTGACCGTAAAAGTAAGGTTTTTGTAGAATATTGAAAGTTTTAGTATGGCAAGATTTACATGCTTTTATACTCTTAATCTTTTACATAATACCATTTTGTGAAAAAATTTGTTACTTTATATGATTTGTCTTTTCTTATTGTATGCATATCGGACACTAACTATACATAAAATGAACATGCCTGGCATAAAGTAAATGCGCAAGGAGGCCGCGTAGATCCTGCATTTTGTATGATCCCTGTCTATGTACGTTTTATTTATATACATTTGTGATGAAAACTTGCACATTTTTCTGAAGACTTTAGTTAATACACTGTAATAACTAAAGCCTTCAGATTTTGCTTAAAACTGAAGTGTGTATAATAATTTGGCCGGTTTCCGCATGATGATTACTTTCACCGATGAAACAATTTTTCATGTGGAAAAGTAATATAAGTAAGATTTTCCCCTATTTATGTCGTTGATTTTAATACACGGATACGCTGTTTTTCTCATTAAAACATAAATAAAAATATATCACTAGCATATTTAAATTAATCAGATGAGTAAATAACAACTCGCGTAATACAGCTGAAAGCTAAAATAGTGCTAAAAGGATAGAAAACTGAATTAATTAAGTTTCTTTTTCTCACAAGTAAACGTTCGATCGATAAAATAATATCATAATTCAGATATTTAATGCATTTTCTGTCTGATCGATCAGATATTCCCACATGACGAAAATCAATATTGCAGGTCAGTTGGGATCAGTAGTTTATTTTCATATTTTGGAGTAAGTAAAAGCACGCAAACATCTGCTAAATCGACACGGCTGACAGGGAAAAGTAAACTGTGCTTAGAACAGTAGAATTTCACTACGGTATTTATTCAGAAAGAAGAAAATGAGATCCCCCGAGGCATAAAACAGGGCTTTTTAGTAAGTGAAAAAGATATATAGTGATGAAAATGTATAATATAAAAAAAATGTGAAAAAGTAATAAAACAAAGATGAAATAAAAACTTCAGAAATATTTTAGATAAGCTACAAAAGAACCTCTAACTGTGATTAATGGAGCTTATAATGAGGATAGCAGGGGTGTATTTAGTCTAAAAATATTAATACTTATTTCGACCTAAATCTTGAAAGAGATATATTTTACGGTATCGTCTATATAGAGATAACTGATAGAAAAAAACCCTTTTACGATAAGTTTAAACAGAATTAAAGCTAGTTTTAGAAAGAAAAGCTATGAAAATTGCGTAGACATCGATTGGTTGTAAAAGCCTTTACAATATTACTAAAGGGAATAAGAGGACGATAAAAAAATTGCTTGGTTCTGCATGCATTTTTAACTACTAAATCTGGTTTACGTATTAGGAATATTTTTTTCTTTGGTACCTGAGAGTTTTTTTAACTAGCGATATATTTATTTCGGTAAATTTGAATCCCGATGCATTAAATATATTAGTAGTGAGAGAATGAGAGTACCACGCCACCCCAATCCCGGCGGATTGCGGATTGCATTCCAGTGAAGCAGGG
>JAWZYV010015600.1:0-59774 GCA_038373885.1 Cheiracanthium punctorium
CTGCTGAAATAAATTCACACGAAGTGAGATAAATGAAGAGGAGCCATTTTTACTTAAACAATTACATTTATTTAATTAAAACTTTAAATCTTTTACATCAGACAATTAAACTAGATAATATCGTGAAAAACATGAAAACACTATAACTTCAATACACAACATTTTCCCTTACCCCGAGCTGACTTTTTTTCTTAAAAATTTACCTAACGCTTGTGCACAAAAAAAAATAATAAAAAAAATTTAATTAAAAAGAAAGAAAGAAGGAAAGATAGAAACTTATCGTTGATTGAAGAGAGGGGGGCCCCCATCTAGATCTTTCCTCAGGTTGTCATCTTCAAGAACTCCAGCAAGAACGCCAGCGCCATTTCTTTTTCTTTAGCAAGGCAGCTCGCGGGACGCAGACTTCCGTCGATCACACCAACCACCAGAATGTATCAACCCACGCTTCCTCCGGCTTAGGTCACCTTTTTACCTCCTTTGTTGGCGCTTTCCGCTCGTAAAGTAGTTCGGTCGAAGATACAATTATTATTAATGAAAACTTGTAGATTTATTATCGATGGGCGTTGAAACTTAATTTTTTACTATGATGAAAAATGTGAAAGTTGTTCTTATCGTTGTAACTATTGTAGAAATTCTATTTTTGATTTAAAAATTTGAAAATGCTTGGGTGCCGATCTCCATATCCTTGCGCCGTTGTTGTTTCTTCTTTGATATATTGAATCGAAGTATTGGTATCAATGCACGTAGTTATTGGATGTTATTAAAAAATTAGAAAGAAGGTTAGAGAATTCCAGAAAAGATAATTATAGTGAAAGAAAAAAAAAACTTAACTGTAATTACAACCACTTAATTTTTTCTAAGGAAAATTACCAATTTCAAAACAAACATTTTTATGAAACTCTTATTGTCAGCTCTAAAAATTTATTACCAACCCTCTGAATAATGTCAGCTCTCACAAAACGTATTTTCATGAATTTAAAATTTAAAAGAAAATTGTTGTACAAATTATTTTAATTACTTGAACAATATGTATAGTTACCTTACACAAAGATGGCAACACGATCGCCAGAATAACGATCTTTTAGATGTTTGGCGCCAAAATATAGAACAAGTAAACAAATAAATAAAAATGAGTCAGCCATGAGTCATCAATAGTAATTCAACATATACCTTAATAAATTTTAAACACTTCATTATTATTTTACTTCCTTTATGAATACTGGCATATGGTGACAAAACAAAACCACCTTAATAAACAAATTGTTTAGAAATTTTAATTTTACTTGATTTAAAATTCACTAATTAAGGTTAGGATTTTTAATTAAGTAGGCTATTAATTAATTAAACTTTACTTAAAATTGAAATCATAACAAATACCTCCCTCTCACACGAAAAAAAAAAATGTGCAACATTTTTTTTTTTTTTTCTCAAAGAAACATAACAGTAAACTGGAATTTACACACCCTAAGTAACCCGCCTAACTCCAAATTGTAAACCAAAATGTTGATTTACAACACAAAACAAAACAAAAAAAACTAACACAGTAGCTTGAATAATCTGCTTCGCATAAAAATAGTATACAATTACCCAAAAAAAAATATCACAATAAAAGAAAACAAAATTTAAAAAAAAGAAATTGCAAAATACCTAGCTAACACTACACAAAATATTAGCACTTGAAGTTGAAATGCATATCACAAGGGAAACCTTTACTACCCTCCAACATTCCGAACCATTGCAACTTTTACATATAACACAAACATATTCAATAATAAAGGAAAAATTTGTAGACTTTGGACTCTGATTCAACTTCTAACTAGTGTGTCTAGCCTACAACAGAACCCTATTAATTGCCACCTTGACAAAACATATATAAAATGATTTATAAGAAAACTCTTTAAAAAAAAATTAACACTTTGCTATATCTAGGTGAAGAACACATTAATCAAACCCAAAATATTCACATTAGATGGTTAGCTACTCCACCAATAAATATCTTAAACTTAAAAAAATTATGTTCAGCAGCAGATATATTTATGTTGGGCCCAACAAATTAGTGTTAAAGTTATATTAAATATTCATATAACATTAGTAGAGAATCAAAACAATCAACACTTAAATCATATAAAATATAAAACAAAATGACACATAAAAATTTTCACACTATAATAATCTGATTCTTCATGATAACAGTTCATTTTTTAACAAAACCATTCTTTCTCGGCCGTAAATTGTATTGATGTTTGGTGGCCTGTCCCGTGCTTGGAGGCACCACAGCCTGTGGTGGGGTCTGGACAACTGGAGCAGAGCTTCCTGTCGTACACTGCTGTACATTACTGGGCAGCTTCCTGGGCACTCGATTGCTGTTCACGACTACTCTGACAGTTTTTGTATAGTTTTTGGGGAAAGGACTGTTATTGAGATCTGGCGAATTTAAAATTTCGTTATCTTCATTAGGAGCACTAGGCTCTTCCTCTATGAACTCTACATCCAAGGATGGGAAAATGAGGCGATCTGGAATTTTGGTTAATCTGTCAACATGGACTTCTTGTTTATCTTTATGGTTGTATATGTTAATGATTTCAAAATTGACTTTACTAAGTTGATTTTTAACTCTATAAACCCCTTTATTAAATTTAGAAAACTTTTTCCCTTGCCCAACTTTAATTGACGGCGTGTATAACATCACCAGATCTCCTATAACAATACCCTTCTCCTTACACACCTTTTTTCTATACTTTTCTTGTCTTTCTGCAGCTTCAACTAAATTGGCTTTTATGATTTTAAAACACTGTTGTAGACGAATCTCCAAATCTTCACTGAGTTCCCTCTGATCAGAATATGACCTCAATGGGGGGCTACTTATAAGATCTATTGGCAATACTAAATCCCTTCCATATATTAAATGAGCTGGTGTATCTTTTAAGGTTGAGTGCACTGCTGTTCTGTAAGCTAAAAGTGCAAAATGTAAATATTTGTCCCATTCATGGTAAGTATTGTCTGCTAAGTGCTGGAGTGCGTTAATTATTGTAGCATTAACCCGTTCAACTACCCCATCAGTCGCTGGGTGGTAACTTGTACTAGTGTGTTTCTTAATATCCAGTTTTTTATAAACTTTTTGTATGCTGTCAGAAATCAAAGAACTACCTCTGTCAGTTATCAAATGCTCAGGAATCCCATGAGTACATATGAACTTTTCTAACACCAAAGCAATCGTTTCAGTTTGTAAATCCTTCACAGGGTATGCTTCCACCCACCTGGTAAAATAATCACCAATTACTATAATATGTTGATTGCCTGACTCAGTAATAGGAAGTGGTCCTACTGCGTCCATCCCAATTCGCTCAAAAGGCCGACTAGTTATTTGAATTCTTTGTAGCGGCGCTTTATGTTTAGCGTTATACCCTCTTCTCTCAAGACACGAGTGGCAAGATTTGACATAATTAATGATATGGTGTGTCATGTTCCACCAAAAATAG
This sequence comes from Cheiracanthium punctorium, assembly GCA_038373885.1. Taxonomy (NCBI): domain Eukaryota; kingdom Metazoa; phylum Arthropoda; class Arachnida; order Araneae; family Cheiracanthiidae; genus Cheiracanthium; species Cheiracanthium punctorium. The sequence continues at coordinate 3,480 of JAWZYV010015600.1, forward strand.
TTTCTCTTAATTCGGGTTAAAGTCCTCTTAATGCCTGGGTGTGCTGATGTTATCGAGTCATGTCCTAAGGACAAAACCTCACTAATGAGTGTCTTTGGAATTACTAGTCTGTCTGTGATGGTAAATTTGTGACCCTTTGCTTTATCATTTACACAAAACAAAATTCCATCCCTCTTAAAAAATTTCATCCCATTTTGTTCAATTTCATTTGTGTCCTCTAACTTAATCAAAATCTCTTGACACTTAGTGTCTTGCTCTTGCAAATTCCTAATCCTAGCAGGGGGAAAGTTGTTTGTTGTGAATTCAATGACATTGACGGGTTCTACCTGAACTGTTCGTGACAAAGTATCCGCAGGCACATTCATTTTTCCAGGAGTGTGAGTTACTGTGTAGTCGTAATTTTGAAGCGCTAGTATCCATCTTGTAATTCTACCGCTATCCTTAAGTTTGAGTGCATAGGAAAGCGACTTCTGATCACAAAAAAGTTTAAAAGATTGCCCATACAAATAGTGTCGAAAATTGTTTATTCCCCAAACGACCGCTAAGGTTTCCCTTTCAAAAACACTATACCTAGTTTCGGCATCGTTCAACCGCCTACTTGCATAAGCTACCGGATGTAATTGTCCATCCTGGCCTTCCTGACTCAACACAGCTCCAATAGCATACCCAGAAGCATCTGTATGCAAAACGAATTCTTTCTTAGTGTTTGGTAAAATAAGACAAGGGTAAGAGATTAATGCTGACTTTAATTGCTCAAAAGCATTATTGGCATTTTCATCCCAAACAAAAGTTACTGATTTTTTTGTTAATTTAGTCAAATGTATTGCTATGTGGGCGAAATTCTTTATAAATTTGCGATAGAAATTACAAAGTCCTAAAAATGACCGAACCTGCTTTTTGTTAGTCGGAACTGGAAAATTTTGAATTGCCTCCACATTTCTGCTGTCGGGCAAAATTTTACCGTCAGTGACCTGAAACCCAAGGTAAGTAATTTTTTCTTTAACTAATTGACATTTTCCCGGATTAACTTTTAAATTGTGCTCGCCTAATCTCTTGAATACCATGTCTAGTTTTTCGAGGTGTTCATCGAACGTGTTTGACGCAATTATAAGGTCATCGAGGTAAGTATTAATATTCCACTCTTTCAGCCCAGCTAATACTATTTCCAATAATCTTTGAAATGACGACGCTGCATTTTTCAAACCCTGAGGAAGACGATTCCAGTGAAAAAGGCCAAATTCGGTGGTGAAAGCAGTCTTATGACGATCCTTGGGATCTAAATTCATTTGCCAATAGCCTGAACACAAGTCCAAAGAAGAAAAATACTTGGCTCCTTCTAATGAATCTAATAAATCCGAAATTAACGGTAAAGGAAAAGGAAGCGGTTGTGTTTTTAAATTTAATTTCCTATAGTCACATACCAACCTATACGTGTTATTCTTTTTCTTAACTAATAATATTGGGGAAGCATACGGTGAATCACTTACAGAAATTATCCCGGCATCCAAAAGCTGATTTATTTGACTTTTCAATTCTTCTCGTAAAGGATGTGGGGTTCTGTAAGGCTTCTGCCTGACTGGCAAATCATCCGTTAGGTAAATTCGGTGAGCTATGGTGTTGCAACCCGTAAGTTGCTTTACACTTTCAGCAAAAACACCTTTATGTTTGATTAATAAATTTTTTAATTTAACTTTTTCCTCATCTCCTAAATGAGCCAGATCAAATTTACCTCCAAAAATTTCATTCTCATCTTCATAAAATTCCTCCGCCATGTTTACTTCTCCCATCAATTCATTATCGTCCTTATAAAATTCCTCCCCAACGCTTACTTCATCGCTCTTAACTACCTCAATAGGCTCAATGTTTACAATTTTGGTGTCTTTGTTAATGTGAACAGGGTCGTTAGAAAAATTAGCTATCTTGACAAAATATTCGCCATTGTCATTTCCTTCATTTACTGAGCTCGAGACAATCCACACATGCGACATGGCATGCTTATGTGGTTGAATTAAGACAAAATCAGAAATCTTAAAATTATCTTTAGTAGTAACTGTTACAATTAATTCAGATTTAGGAGGAATGATACATTTACGTTTATTAAAACCTACTTGAAAATTTAGATTTTGTACAGAATTAACATTATGTCTAGAAATTTGTTTATTTGACCAATTAAGTAAAAAATTGTCATTTGAAATGGTAGTCTTAGCAAAATTGATATGAATTTGATTTTCGATAAGAAAGTTCGAACCTAAGATCGCATCGTAAGTAAATAAATCTGTATTACATACAAAAAATTCTATTTCACACTTAAAGGTTCCTAATTGAACTTCTAACTTAACTTTTTGGTTCAAGGTTACTAAATTTTGTGTAATGCCCAATACTTTTAAAAAACAAGGTTCTACTAATTTAATGCAGCGTGTGTCTTTCAAAGATTCCAAAACACTTCCCTTAATTATGGAAATTGAGGCACCTGTATCAATAAGAGTATGTATAACAAAATCCTTAACATTAATTTGTACAATAGGCAAAGTATAACTGGATTCCGAAGTCGCAATCCCAGTGCACTCAAAAGGGGGATTCAAGATCAGATGAGTGTCCCTGTCTTGCCCCTGATTTAGTTTCCCTGCCTGTCATTTCCATTGGGTCTGTGTTGATTATAATACCTTGATCGACAATCGCGACTATAATGCCCTGGTTTTCTGCATTTAAAACAAATTATACGATTGTTACCGTTGTTCATGACTAATTTGTTCAATCTCTTTACCTCCTCTTGAAGATCGCTAACTCTTTTATCTGTTTCAAAGATACTATTCTGAACCAAAGATTTGATCTCTCTCAACTCCGTTTCAATGGCGGACGGCTTCGGCTCGGTGTCAACAATGTTGACACTCGCGGAGGCTTTCTCTAGCGCGGCGCATTGTTCTTCTTGTAAAGCCAGAGCCCAAATTTTTTCAAAGGTGTCATGGTCTTGTGCCATGATGAATCGGCGAACGGAGGGTCGGAGGCCTTGAAGACATTGGGAAACCAACATCCTTTGCCGAATGGGCTCATCATCGGGAAAGCAGCGATGTGCTAAACCGTTTAAACGGGACAAAAAACCCCGCGTGGTCTCATTAAAACCCTGTACTGCCGTTGTGAATTTCAAAAGAGAACAATCTTTGTCGTTAGTGCCGAACCTGTCTTTCAACGCTTCTTTAAATGTTCTGTAATCGGCAGACTTCAACTGAGGCTGCGACCTAACAAAAGCGTCCGCTTCTCCTACGCACTTAGTTTTGGCGACAAACAGTGTTTGTTCATCCTTCCATGACGCGTGTTTGGCGATTTCTTCGATCTTGTCGAAGAAATCATTTACTGAAAAGTCGGGGTTATTTCCCGAAAAGGGGGTTACTAGGGGGATAAATTCCCCAAAATTGACCGTTGTTACGGTTAAATGACACGCATTATCTAAAGAGGGAAGGTCCGAGGTGGAAGATCTAGGCATTTTAATTTAAATAATTGTAACCCAAAATACTAAATAACTAATAATAATTATACAATCTATTAAAATCATTCAGAAAAAATTTGACCCATGGCTGACCAATGCGTTAACAAAACACAAAAAAAAAATGGCTCGTCTCATTCATCACACTTAATTCGCCGATCCAAATTTGAACGGCACCATTGTTGTATTTCATCTTCTTTTTATCATTCATTAAACTTTGTCCTGACTCAAAGATTTACTATTTTAAATTTTAACCAATTATCATTTTTCATATTTCACACTTAGAAATTAAATGCTTAGTTTAGAAAGTGTTGTGACCGCAATATACCAACCAGGTTCTCGGCATACGTGCGAAAAAAAAATTATGGCTAAATAAAAAAAGATTAAAACCTGAAAGAGAACTGCTGAAATAAATTCACACGAAGTGAGATAAATGAAGAGGAGCCATTTTTACTTAAACAATTACATTTATTTAATTAAAACTTTTAAATCTTTTACATCAGACAATTAAACTAGATAATATCGTGAAAAATATGAAAACACTATAACTTCAATACACTCCATTTTCCCTTACCCCGAGCTGACTTTTTTCTTAAAAATTTACCTAACGCTTGTGCACAAAAAAAAAAATAATAAAAAAAAATTTAATTAAAAGAAAGAAAGAAGGAAAGATAGAAACTTATCGTTGATTGAAGAGAGGGGGGCCCCCATCTAGATCTTTCATCAAGTCGTCATCTTCAAGAACTCCAGCAAGAACGCCAGCGCCATTTCTTTTTCTTTAGCAAGGCAGCTCGCGGGACACAGACTTCCGTCGATCACACCAACCACCAGAATGTGTCAACCCACGCTTCCTCCGGCTTAGGTCACCTTTTTACCTCTTTTGTTGGCGCTTTCCGCTCGTAAAGTAGTTCGGTCGAAGATACAATTATTATTAATGAAAACTTGTAGATTTATTATCGATGGGCGTTGAAACTTAATTTTTTACTATGATGAAAAATGTGAAAGTTGTTCTTATCGTTGTAACTATTGTAGAAATTCTATTTTTGATTTAAAAATTTGAAAATGCTTGGGTGCCGATCTCCATATCCTTGCGCCGTTGTTGTTTTCTTCTTTGATATATTGAATCGAAGTATTGGTATCGATGCACGTAGTTATTGGATGTTATTAAAATAATTAGAAAGAAGGTTAGAGAATTCCAGAAAAGATAATTATAGTGAAAGAAAAAAAAAAAACTTAACTGTAATTACAACCATTTAATTTTTTCTAAGGAAAATTACCAATTTCCAAACAAACATTTTTATGAAACTCTTATTGTCAGCTCTAAAAATTTATTACCAACCCTCTGAATAATGTCAGCTCTCACAAAACGTATTTTCATGAATTTAAAATTTAAAAGAAAATTGTTGTACAAATTATTTTAATTACTTGAACAATATGTATAGTTACCTTACACAAAGATGGCAACACGATCGCCAGAATAACGATCTTTTAGATGTTTTGCGCCAAAATATAGAACAAGTAAACAAATAAATAAAAATGAGTCAGCCATGAGTCATCAATAGTAATTCAACATATACCTTAATAAATTTTAAACACTTCATTATTATTTTACTTCCTTTATGAATACTGGCATATGGTGACAAAACAAAACCACCTTAATAAACAAATTGTTTAGAAATTTTAATTTTACTTGATTTAAAATTCACTAATTAAGGTTAGGATTTTTAATTAAGTAGGCTATTAATTAATTAAACTTTACTTAAAATTGAAATCATAACAGTAAACAGAGTAATAGCTCAAAAAAAAAAAAAACCACTTTTTTGCGGGTTGCAGGAAAACGAAAAAGAAAAAAAATGTTATCACAGGACACAAGTCCAGCCAGCCCGGTCTGTTGACAAAAGATTTATTAAACCCGTATCCATACCCGTGCCGAGCAGCTCTTTCGAGACAAGCACTTTACAATTCGAGGCTGGCGCGACGATCCGCACCTGCCTTTAACAGATAGTTGAGAACGACAGACATCTAAAAACTTTTAAACATTACTATCTAGACCTTTATATAGGTTTCGGTCATACCGTACCCATAATGACTCAAAATTGTCTTAAAAACAATTGCCAGAATTGAAAAATGGGTTTAAATAAACTATAGCACGCCCATATTCAAGTGAGAAAAATAAAATAAATACAGAAGAAAAAATAAAATTTACAGATTATTAAAATATAGGTAATTCTAAATTCATAATGGCACAAGCAGTGAATCAGCGAGGATGGGTTCTCTCGAGTACGAGAGAAATCGCGGCAATCTGATTTCCGCCCACCTGTGAAAAAGCCAGAAAATTGCAAATTACTGGCTGCCCTGAATAGTGTTTGTCCCGTTTATTTTTACTTTTGTACTATGTTTTGAAAATAATAAAAAAACAAAGATTTAAACCAATGGGTCTAATTAATATTTGGATTTAATGAAGTCATGCTTCACTCATATCTATGTTTGTTTTTTCCTTTTTATTTTAGTTTAAATATTCAACTCTGCACTTCAAGTGTAGTATATAAACGCAGAATGGCTTGTTTAATCTCTTCTTTACTTTTGAATATAATGAGGTTTTAAACCTTCATTTCTTAAAAGTTCACATCCTTCTAATCTCACACATTTGCTATGGTAGCTGAATTTTTTTCTTTTTACTTTCCGAACATGTACCATGTAAGGAAAGTATTGTAATCATGAAAAAATTCGACTTCGAGATTTTGGTGTTTTTACACGTTTTGAGGGCTTCTGAATCCATTTATGCTATTTTTACGAGATGTATGTATGTGTGTGTGTGTGTGTGTGTGTGTGTGAGAGTGTGTGTGTGTGTGTGTGTGTGTGTGTGTGTGTGTGTGTGTGTGTGTGTGTGTGTGTGTGTGTGTGTGTGTGTGTGTGTGTGTGTGTGTGTGTGTGTGTGTGTGTGTGTGTGTGTATGTGAGTGAACACGATAGCTCCTGAACGGAGCATTCGATTGAGCTCAAATTGGATATATATGTCATAAACGACCGTCGCAAGACCGGTATTGATTTTGGTGTGTATAGGACTTATAGTTTTCCTACAGGGCTACGACAAAGATTTCTTTTACATTATGGCCTATGGGGGGAATTTCTTGAAAGTGCGCTAACGTTTAAACGGTAGATTCAATTGAACTCAAATTGGGTATATATGTTATAAACCACCGTCGCAAGATCGGTATTTATTTTGGTGTGTATCGGACTTATAGTTTTTCTACAGGGCTACGTCAAAGATTTCTCTAAAGTTGCTATCACACGACAGCTCTATGCACTGCAAAATGCATGTACTGCACTTTCGCGCTGCATTTTGCCCGTCAAAAGCAATATATAGGGGTTGTTTTGCAGTACGAAAATACCACCTAGAGTCTAGACGAAAGGAGTTGCAAACTTGGCGACGTTATCGCTCTTTCTGTGACAAATACCGACTATTACTGGCTATTTTTGCGACGAAGCAAAATTAGATTCGCGATTTCCGCACGTGGGGATTTTATATATGCGTGTCTGCATTCTCAAGTAAAAGAATGAACGATTTGGAGCCACAAAGACTTTGTCTTTCCATAATTGCGGTAACTGATTTCATTAATAAAATCGGCTTCGATTTCTGTCGTCCACATTGCCGACGCGAAGGCAACCATCTTGAATTAAGGCATGGATATTTCTTGGGCTCTGATTGGCTGATTTCGCATTGCATGCCTTACTTTTTCAAACAGTGCTGAAAAAAGTCAGGCTTCAAGAAAAACGCTATCACACGATGTTTTTGTCCGACTGAAGGGCAAAATTGCAATGCGAAAGTGTAGTGCATTGCATTTGCAGTGTGTAGAGCTCTCGTGTGATAGCACCTTTATATTATGGCCTATGGTGGGAATTTCTTGAAAGTGCGCTAGCGGTTAAACGGTAGATTCGATTGAACTCAAATTGGGTATATATGTTATAAACCACCGTCGCAAGACCGGTATTGATTTTGGTGTGTATCGGACTTATAGTTTTGTTACAGGGCTACGACAAAAATTTCTCTTACATTATGGCCTATCGGGGGAAATTCTTGAAAGTGCGCTAGCCTTTAAACGGTATATTCGTTTGAGCTTAAATTGGGTATATATGTTATAAACCACCATCCTAAGACCGGTATTGATTTTGGTGTGTATAGGACTTATAGTTCTCCTACAGGGCTACGACAAAGATTTCTTTTACATTCTGGCCTATGGGGGGAAATTCTTGAAAGTGCGCTAGCGTTTAAACGGTACCTTCGATTGAGCTGAAATTGGGTATATATGATATAAATAACCATCTTAAGACCAGTATTGATTTTGGTGTGTATAAGACTTATAGTTTTACTACAGGGCTACGACAAAAATTTCTTTTATATTATGGCATAATGGCATATGGGGAGAAATTCCTGAAAGTGCGCAAGCGTTTAAACGGTGCATTCGATTGAGTTTCAGTTTAGTATATATGTTTGAATTATTCATCGGTTAAAATTTATTTAAATGCTTGGTAATGATCTTAATCGTAAGTGTTCGGAAAGTCGAGTGGAGTCACTCCAGATTTTTTTAAAAATAATGTCCAACGCAATCGATACTGTTTTAAGTGTTCTATAAGGTCTTTTACTTGTCTAAGAAAATTAAAATCCTGAATAAGATTTACAATGTTTGGATCCATTTCTTTTTAATATTTATTAGCTGTTTTTAAATGCTATTATGATTTTCTTTTAATTCTGGGGTGGTGAATATGAATGAAAGTACATTAAATAGTAGATTATAAAATTAAACGAAGTTACTTCACGATTTCTTTTCACTGCTCAACTTTACTTCCATAATTTTCCAATTAATATGTAACGTTAAACTGTCCCAACAGAGGAAACTATTGTATGAAAAGGATCTAAGATCTATAGGTTTATGTAGTTTTTTCTCTTCAAATGAAAGTATTATATGTATTAATTTATAAATTAAAAATACTCTACAGATTATTAAAATAAAGACAATTACTGTCAAGTATTTTACTCTGAAAAGTAGTTAAAATCTAGTTTCTGACTGTAACTATTTAAGTATCTACTGATAAAATATAAATTGAGCCTTTAAAGCGCACCAAAATAATTTATGTTTAATTAGCTAAAATATTCTAATGAATCTCAGATAAGCAAACGCAATAATTTAAAGTAATATAAGATACATACACCAACATAATATATGATATTTAATAATTATCACAGACTGAATTTGAGTAATTGCCTCCCCTGCTCACCCCGGTTTTTATCGTCCTTGTCTCTGTCCTGACAAAAATACCTTTATGCGAGCAAATCGCCCAGTTCTGGTTACAAGAGAAAAAAAAAAATCCACATTCACCTAACCAGAATACAGTCAAACCTAGTCAGTAAGTCACCTGCATAAGACATCGCTCGGCATAATACATCATCTTTCAAAATTCCCAACTTTTTTATTACGTCTTTTCACATACTGTACTCCGCTTATTGCGTCGCTATTTTTTCAACCATTCCACTTAAGACGGCACTTTTAAGAGTGTCAATTACAAACTCGATCTCATTTCTTTGGTAAATTTATCAACCAAAACCACTTAATTTTTGTTGAGCATTTTCCCTTACGAAGATTGTTGCCTTACCCACAAATTTTAGGACTTCATCTAGGATTCTTCTTCGTCTCGACTTCCGTACGTTGACAGATTAAATAGGACAGATTGTACATTTAAATTATAAGTACTACGTACCATCTTATAATTTCCTTAATTTGCCATCCGTTTTATCAATTTAAATTCTTATTCTATTAATTTATTTAAATTATAATATACGTTAATTATAGACACACTTATTATATGAACATTCAAAATTTTGCTATGCATTTAATATAAACTCCGCTTCAGAAGGCACTCTTAGTAAGTCATTTTTAAGTGGCTTCACTTCGAGAGTAATGTACCAACGAGGTTTGATTGTATTATGATCACCTAATACCCAAAATTGAACTATGACCACCTTTGGCTCACTTGCTATACATTTTAATAAATATGTATACTCTTATATCATTCTTTTATTATACGAATTAAACTTCATACAACGAATTAAAAATTTTATGAATGTATTGTTCGCTTCATTGATGGGTGGTCAACTAAATAACAAAACAAAAATGTTGTTTTGGAAACTCAGTCTTATTTTGTTCCATTCTCATACTTTCTAAGGTAATGTTACAGGCGTAGGCGCAACCATGGAAGAGGCTAAAGCGTCAGCCTCCCCCTCCTAAAGATAAAAATTAGAGTGAAATTTTTTTAATTTGAGAAATGTTACTGAATCATTGAATTAAATTATTTTAAAAGTTGTCTTTGAATTTTTTCTAAAAAAGCTTCAATAAATATATTGGGTGTTAAATAATTTTTCTCGGTTAATGCCACAGACAGTTGAACTCGATTTTAACGTCAAAGGGAACAGGGCATTCAGGACACTATAATCCAGTGACGTTGTAAATGAGCTTCTGCACTTTTGGCGAGTGATTGGACGTACGGAATATTTTAATCATCATAAAACGTTATCATTAGTATAACAGTGTTCAACTGAATTTGCGCATCTAACCTCCCTCCCGATATAATATCATAGATGCGTTTCTAATGTTGGGGGCCGATCTGGTCGAATCGCCCGGACCGTTTCAGCTGTCCAGTCTGGCCCTGTGAATGTATGTATAACATTCCCGTTTTTGGAGAAACAGAAAATATGACGAATGCCTTGACTTCACTGCATTCCATTCATTCCCATGCAAAAAACATATGACATTCTAATTAAATAACTGTCTTCTTTTTATTAATTAGCTTAAATTCTGGTTTCACGCTTAGACTTTTGATGAGGTCAAATTCATCTCTAGCCTACTTGGAGCTGAATCGCAAGACCTACAACTTCCGTTCAAAAAGTTTGGTGAAACATAGGAAACATTTATCTGAGAAACCCCATAAATCATCTGATAGCAGTTTGTGGAAAAGTGGAAAAAAAAAAAAAAAACTATTTTCAGAATCGCGGTGTTTCTTAGCAAAACAATAACTTCAGTCTGTTCTGTGGGGGTGTATAAGCGGCCGGAATTGAGTTATATTTTTCATCTAAACATGCGTCTACCCACAAATTATAGGTTTTTGATGTAAACTCATTTGTAACAAAATAGTGGCTTGTGGAGGATAAGTGGTTCGTATATTTTGCTAAAAACAAATAAGATTCACTGTCCTTCAAAGTAATTAGTATCCGAGGTTATGCACATTTGACCAAGTGTGCAATGAGGAACTGAAAACGTTCAAGATGGCGTCTTTTATCATGCGCGTCAGTTCTGCGGGAACTTTTTGTGGAATCTCTTCGATCGTCGAAAAATTTGTCCTTATTCGACATTGTGTCAATTTCTCCTCCTCTATACTCCTAGTCTGGAGTCTGCGTATTATTTCCTGATTTCGTAACTGCAAAAAGCTTCGAAAAAGAACAAAGATAGTTGACGGTTCATCAAAACATTGCCATCTCAACAAAACATAGCCTATGCTAAAGTAAAGTAAAGGAACAGCAGTTGAGAGCTCCGATTCTTACCTGTTGAGTCATTCTCATTTTTGATTTTAGGTATTTTTCGGGTACTTTTCTCAACTTGAAGCTGGACTGACTGCTGATAAGCTCATAAGAGGCCACATCAGTTAGAAAAGAAATCGCATCTCAGGACGTTTTGTGCCCCGGTTTCTGAAGTAGGAGGGTCATTTCAGAAAAGTGACTGCCACTTGAAGTACCCTATCAAAAGTATCTCTCTTTCGAACGTACCACTGGTAATGGCGCATAACTGACAAGTTAGCGTGATCCATTTTAAAACCCCTTTTTCTTGCAGAGGCGTGCGAAACGAAAAACTAGAAGTTTTTCCAACGTTTTGCTTACATAACGAATCAAATTACACTTTATGTAATTTAGGTAAAATTGGGGTGGGGGATGGTTGGAAAGACTGACCTTTCTTCTTTATCACCTCCAAAACCTAATTCTGATATCTATAGAACTTCACAAAATATAAAAGATTTTATGAAGAACTACCTCTGATTTTGTGCATCAGAAATTTTCAACTCCAGTTAATTATTAAATTTATGAAAAATATTAACTTTCTTTTTGACGTGACATGTGTCAAGGTGTAATGAATTCAATGCAAAAAGAATAACAAAAGAATTTGTAAATGCTAGTAAAATATTGGGTCCCGAGCTTGCCATTAGTTTAACATTAGCGTTAATCTTCTACGGGCTCAGTGGTGTGCCTGCAGCATGTGATCCTTTTTAGTGAGACTATTCCGCCTTTGCAATGGTCAGAAGCGGAAAGGTATTTAAGAACGACTTTCCAGTCTGTTAAAATAGTTCGGCTGAAAACTGCTTTTGCTTTTTCTGACATAGAATTGATTTCCTGAATACGTGAAGCAGCAGCTTGCGTAGATGCTTAAAAAAATGACGATAATTTTTTGAAAATATGTTCTGTTTTAAAACAAAATGAATAATTGTTTCATTCTAATTTATTTTATGGATTTTTCAAAATTTCACTTTATTTTTTGTAAGTCACAAAAACTCAACGTCAGAAAGGAATGGGTCATATATCGCTTGCAAATTAAGAAAGACGGAAAATTAATTGATATAAAAGTCATCTGTTTTCATTGAAGACTTTCACTGTGGATGTTAATAATAATATATTGGACGGGCACAGCAATTAAAAAATAGCAGATTAAAATAACGGACTTTTACTGTCAAAGTCCGTAGGTTTTTCTTTTCTTTTCTTTTTAGTGTGTATTGCTGTTGTAAAAGGTAAATTACGCGCGAAGCATAGACTTCAGCGGAGAGATGACTAAATGGAAATTTTTGAAAATCTGGTCCATTTCAAAACAAAATGAATAATTATTTCATTTTTAATTCGATTTATTTTCATTTGAAAATTTTACTTTATATTATTCATTTTTTTATTTCATTTTATTTTATTAATATTTTTTCTCTGGGAGGCACAAAAACTCATCATGTGTAAGCAATGAGCAAGAAATCACTTACAATTAAACAAAAAAAATTAATATAAAAGATATTTATTTACAAGAAATGCTAGAAATGACTGAAGTTACAAATAATGCACATGACGGACACAGCAGTTAGAAAATGCAATTTTAAAAAGTAATTTTTACGATCAAAGCCAGTATTTATTTTATTTTATATTGTGTGAGGATATGCGTTAATGGATGTATAGCAAATCTGCGGTCATACTGAAAAAATGCTTTGGTGATTCAACAAAAATTTCGTTGACGCCATTTCAACCGAATAATTTTATTGAATCTACAGCATTTTTGTTCTTTCATAGAAAGGTTTTGTTAAATTAACAAAAATTTTGTTCAAATCAACATATTCGGTTGAACTAGCGTCAACTAGATTTTTGTTGAAGTAACAAAATTTCGATCAGTTCAACTAAAAACTATTTTCCTAACAGTATTCAGAGTATATTTGAAAACCACCAAAAATCTTCAACTCTCTTTTTTCATTAGAGTTGAGTGGTGTTTTGATTGCAATTTCTGAAATGAATAGTTTATGTTTTATTTGAGTATTATGTGTAATCATTAATTTAATAAGAAAGTTACACCTCCCCCCGACGTATGTTATGCAGAAATAAGAAATAAGCAAGTTATGCAACAGAGACTCAAATAACTCGAATGTTTCTTCACAAGCCGTATTATGAACTCTTGCAAACAATAAATCTCAATAAATTAGGAAAATTTTCCAAAAAATCCTTATAAGATTGCATAGCAAAACATGATGACTCACGGCACATTTAGCAGAGTATTTTATGCTTAATATATATATATATATATATTTTTTTTTTCTGGATGTTTCATCAATCACATAAGTTAGCCATTCATGAACGTGGTCAATATATATATATATATATATAGTTTGTCAAGACTAGATTTTTTTTTCTTGTTTTTTAATTACTGATCAGTTGCGAGATTCAATAAAAGAGCCTTACTCCGTTTACTCTGATAAAAAGATTTTTTTTTTTTTTTTAGCGCTACTGATCATCTGCTTCAAAAGCCCTTCCAAATTTAACCGCGCACTGACACCGGTAATAACTCCAAAATGTTAAAAAGACGATGTTAACTCTTTCTAATAATGAAAAGACTAGACACACACAGAAGAACAACGACCTGTCACACCGCCGTTTAAACTTGTCATGCACTGAAAATAAGGTCAAGTCCACAAAAACCCAACACCCAAAGATAGTCCCGACCTTCGAGGTGAAAGCGGTTTTCAGTCGCTCTGCAACCGCTGCTGAGCTCATTGTCCAGAAACGTTGTTGTCTTTCTTTTTTTTTTTTTTCAATTCCCTTTTCAGCTAGCTACCTACGGAAGTTAAACGAACTTTCCAATGAGCGAATCCATCATTGCTTTTTCCTCTGGGATATTGGAAACATAATGGATGGGTGGAGAATTCGCCAAATGTTTACGTTTCTCGATTTTTTTTAAATTTAGTTTTAAGTGTTGTTTTCGATCGTCGGCAACGTCTGAAATGGAGGTAGTTAAACTTAATAAACGGCCTTTTGCGTTCATTAGGTACGGAGAAATTCGGGTGTAAGACACGCTCATTGTTTTCTGTTTGCATAAATTTAAATATTCTTGTTTTCCTTTCGTTTTGAATTTTTTTTAATTTGCGTTTACATTTTCTCCTCCCAATTTCCAAAATATTCGTGCTTTTTTTTTAAGCTCTATGGTGCTATTTCGCTCAATCCCAGAATTTTGTCTACGCGATCTTGTAGACAGATTTTATAGATATGAAATGTCACGGTGAAAAATTTTTTCAAATATGCTTGCCAGATAGCGTGGAGGGAGTGTTAATAAAATGTTGAAAGTCGCACAAGTTTTGCAATTTTTGCAAATGGATCGCTAAGTTCGGTGCCAAAACGCAACAATTTATTTTAAATACATTACGAGTATAGTTAGAAAACGCCTGGCGAATATTATAAAATAGTTTTAGCAGGCGCTTTTAATATGGATTTCAATTCCGAAGAGGTGTTTTATGGAACAAGGAAGTAACAGCGGCGGCCCGAGGGGCGTGCGAGGCCCCAGGCGAAGCGCAAGAGCGGGGCCTCTTCTCTATCCCGTCTTATGAGATAGCAATAAAATGGTCCAGGAGCGAGGCCTCTATAAGCGCGGGGCCTTAGGCGATCGCCTACATTCGCACCCCCCTTGGGCCGGCCCTGAAGGAAAACACGGTGCACTTATGGATTATGATGTTCATTCTAAACAGTATTTAAAATGGTAGAGGATAATTGGAATATGCTTGGCAAAGATTGTAAAACAGTTTTAGTAGGCTATTTTAATATAGATTTCGCTTCCAAAGATGTGTTTTATAGTACAAGAAAGAGTTGATTCCAATTTTAACTCCCCCGCTCTCACCATCCTAAAATCGCCTTACTTTGGCGAGCTTTGCAGTTATGGGTCTCTAAGGAGTTATGCACAAGTTTCAATGCTCCTAAAAGAACTAGATGAAAACTAAAGTGAACAAATTAGCGCTAAACGCACCAGTTAAGGAATTTGAAGACACTTAATTTTAGAACTACGAGGGTTGTTTTTTATTCAACCTCCGATGCACAGTCAAAGAAAGACAAGAGTGAATAATAAGAAGAATTTACTGCCAAAAGTTAGGTACATATATGATTTCTTTTCAACATAATCGCCTTAAGATTCAGGCAATTGACGAATTGGTAGACAAACCTTCTGCTGCCCTCCTAGTGTAACTTTGCCGCCAGAGTTGCGTCCAAGAGCCTGGAATTGTTTCACAAAACTTCATTTGAAGGAGAGCTTTGGGTCTTCTTACTCTGGGCTTCTACGCAGTTGTTCAGTTCAAATATCGGAAATCACTCGGAACTAAGTCAATGGCCAATCGAGACCATCAAAGATCTAATTCTCACATTACCGTTGTTTTGGAATACTTTATTGGTCTCTTTTGGTTACTGACTTAGCATTGAGGTATTTTCACCTGTTTCTTGAAATGAAGAGCAGGCTAAGAGGCCAAAGCTTCCAGACCGATGAAGAATTTTAAAACAATTTTCAGGCTCATGTTTGCATAGCTGGCGGTAATGTTTCTAGAACAGGGCATTGGGAAGCTCCTCTACCGATTAAACAAATGCTCAAATCTTCATAATGTGTAAGTCGGAAAGAGAAGAGACCATGTCTGTCCCTAACTTTTGGTAATAAATTCTTTGTATTCTTTACTAACAGCTTTTATTTATTGACCAACGGAGTTTGAATAAAAAACAGCCCTCGTACATTAATTGGCAACCCAAAATAAATAGATAAGTAACGGAATGCTGTACTTACATGTTATTCCAAATCGCCATTTTAATTCTAAATTACGGTTGCCACATAAATACAAAAGCTTGACATTTCTTTGAATTTGACTATAAATACAAACTTGACAGTTCAATTCATTTTAAGCTTGCAGCAAGCTTGGAGAAGTCATTTGAACTGTCAAGCAAACTGTCATACAACTTGACTACTGCTTGATTTGGAAAGCCACATCCGCATAACAAATAATTTATCATCAGTCATAAATGTACTTGACCATAGAATTTAAAAAAAAAAGATTCTATATTTCCAAATATTGAAATTCTTCAAAATAAAATACAATTATACTACGAAACTGATTTCAAAATCAGTCGTTTGTCTCGACTTTGGCCAGTATTGCCCAACATGAGTGTCGCGATATTGAAAGTTTTAAAACGTGTGCTGCTTTTAAGTTTATATTATGCATATTTCCCTATTAGTAGAGTCTCTAAATCACACATAACATTATTTTAATTTTGATTTATACCATGAAAAATTAAAGAAACAGATCAACACATCGGCCACTGATCGATCTCGCCAGAAAACGGCATGATAACCATAACAGTCACTTCAATCTTTAGTCTTATCAGCGCAACTCAGGTTGGCCGAGTGGTTAGGACGCTGGCTTCCCAACCCTTAGATACCGAGTTCGATCGCGGACGCTTCATGGTAACAGATTAAAATAGCTTGAAATTTCAGCGTAGAGGGGAAAATGCGTGGAAAAATAAAATATGTGAGGCGAGTTCGCCGACAGGCGCCCCGTGTATTTAGGAATTATTTTTTTTTTTAAGGAAAATTTTTTAAGCTTAAAATCAAGCTTGCTATGTCAAGCTTAATGCAAGCTGGGCAAGTGTAAACTAGAACACTTGATTCAAGCTTGCTTTAAGCTTACACGCTTGAAATTTTCAAGCTTAATCAAGTTTATTGACTTGATAAATCAAGCTTGCTGCAAGTTTGCTGTGCTGTCTGCGAAGGAAGAAAAATACCGCACACTCATGAATAATGATACACTTTCCAACTTAATAAGGAAGAAAAATAGGGACGACGCATAAATTATGATACGCTTTTAACATATAGCACTTTGGTGCGTATTTAAAATCTGAAAGTGTTTCAGATTTTCTTACTTTTTTTATGTATTCAACGTTTAGTTTGGAAAAAAAATAAAATCCTTTGCTGCTACATTACAACCGTACGTTGCGTTTACAACTTTTTCCTAAAAATCCCCACACCAAAGTTTTAGGGCCAGTCCGCCCAGGTTAAGAGGCGTTTACCAACGAAACAGTAATGTAAGTGGGGCGTTTCGTCCCGGTCGCTAAAAACGGTTGCGCTACTACAACCATAGATGCACAGGGGTAATAAGGTGACGACATTGCCATTTGGACCCTTGACCGGATGACCACCATTGACTAATTAGTCACCTCAGGGTTAGTGGCGGAACTCAGGAAGGAGAGGTCTTGTCTTGCTATCGCTTCTTGGGGTGCCTTTCAAAAAATTTTGTTTTAAAGGGGCGCCACTAAATTCCTCCGCCTGGGGCGTTAAATTTGCTCGGGCCGGCGCTGTGATAAACATGCGCATGTTGCACCTATATTTGCAACATGCACATATAGGTGCATGTTGCAAAAATTGGAGGTAAGTGAAAGAATTTTGCACCCGAGTCCTCCAAAGGATTAAAACTAGATGAATAGTTGTCATTCGCACGAAAATACAACTTGCTTCTATTCATGAATAACACTCAGCACGCGTTTTTTTTTTGTTTTTTTTTATACAGGGTGTCTCCGAATTCATGGGTCAAATTTTAAGAGTAGGTAAACTGCATATAAAGTATTTTTTGTATAGCAATGTGTGGTCGTAAATTAAAAGTACCACGTGACTTCAGCAAGATGGGGATCCATCCATTTTCGCAATAATGTGTGCAACTCCCTCAGCATTTCCATTTTTTTTTTTTTTTTGTCTGTACTTTTCCACGAGGGTCAGAAATGAAAAGTGCGGACAAAATAACAGAGAATTCTGAGTTAATTATGCGCATTATTGCGAAATTGAGTGGAGCCCCATCATGCTGAAACCACATGGTACTTTTCGTTTCCGACCCCAAATTACTATACAAAAAAAGATTCTTACTCTTAAATTATGGCCCATGAATTCGGAGACACCCTATATATTTTCCCGCATGTGTGCACTTTCATGCCGATTGATTTACCTGGCGGGTGCTCGGAATTTTAGCTATCCTGGGCGAAACCAATTTAGCTGCCTTGCAAAATTTTATTCTTAAGGACTTTTGAAGTGGGCAAATTTTTTCTCTAGACTTTTGTATTTGTCGCTTCAAAATTTCAACCCGATTCTTCGAATTCGAGTGTAAGTTTATGCAAGATAGAAACAATCAAATAAACAAACAAACAAAAGAAAAAAGAAAAAACATAAACATACTTTTGGCGTATATATGCATACATATCTAAGAAACTGTTTCTGAACTTGCTCAGAAAATTTTCAAAAATTTTGCTGAAATAACTGCGGGCTGAAATGATCCTGATGATTGTTTAGCAGCACACTAAATTTCCATTTCTACTACCAAAAAGTATTCGATAATATAGAAGTTTGAATCAATGAATTGATTAAACACTTATTTTTTTAATTGGTAGTTTGATCTTATAATATAAAAAACCATTAATACATGTATCAGATATGGCATAGAATGCATCCAAGTAAAGTACCCATAACCACTTTTACTAAATGAATCGAGATTAATTATAAAAGAGAACAGGATATGCACGCGGCTCTTACAGTCCTCCGCTTATGGGGTCGTAAACTTACGCAAACATCGCTTCGAACGAAGTTAAGAAGTATCCTGGTCGAAAAACCATAAAAATTTCAAGAAATTGCATCTTTGACGTGCGTAGGTCGTTCTTGATAAATGGATTCTTCCAAGATCAAGAAATGAAAACCCGAAGAGGAGATATAAAAAATAAAAAAAAATACACTAACCAATAAAAGGGAATCGTGAAACTTCTACCTAATA
Organism: Cheiracanthium punctorium; assembly: GCA_038373885.1. Classification (NCBI taxonomy): domain Eukaryota; kingdom Metazoa; phylum Arthropoda; class Arachnida; order Araneae; family Cheiracanthiidae; genus Cheiracanthium; species Cheiracanthium punctorium. The sequence continues at coordinate 22,353 of JAWZYV010015600.1, forward strand.
TTGCACTTATATACTTGGGTGGGGTTCCATGCTAAAGAAATGTTCGGTGAACCCTTTCGCAGAATGAACATTTTTGTTTTTCTTTTTGGTGGAAAATACGTACGTACCTTTCAGTTGTTGCATCATAAGCAGGTGTCACTGAAAATGCGTTTCCTTTTGGAATAACCGTCGTTACGGTTATGATTATGTATATGTTACATAGAGAAAGATACTTTTTTTTTAATATGTCTGTGCAAAGATTTTGCAAAAGTGGGCAGGCAATAAACTTTATCAGAGAGATAACCTGTTGCTGTTAGTGAATCAAACTGATCAGATTGGAGATCGTTTTTCAAGGGAGATGTTTAGACGTGCCTGAGTCCGGTTCCATAGCTTGATCACACTTACTTAACCCCGGGACAAAAGGTTACTTCGGCGTTCCCTTCACTATCACGAGCATTTTAACCCATTACTGACCGCTGTTGCGTTTTCACAACATAAAGCATATTTAAGATTTCCAAAACTGAATTTTAAAATTAAGCACATATTTATACTTGAGCAAGATCAAATATTTAAAAATTATTTTTAATATTTATAACCCATTTGTATTATTAGCTCATGTGGACGCTAAGTCAGGAATGGCTATAATATTACATGGCATGCATGCCAAGTTTGGCATTGAAGAAAAATTTCCTCGATCGACAAAAAATTTGTAATTTTTCTTTTCTTCTTTTTTAAAACATAAAACACAAAGCTTTGGTACTCGAAAAAAATTGCATTTCAAGTAACTGTAGTTTTAGTACTCTGACCAAGCTCTCCATCGAAAACAGTATCTGTATCATTAATAGTTCTACAGAAATACTCAAATTAATTCCCCAATACATTACGTTTAATGGCAGTTTAGAGAAACACATCCATTTGAAAGCACAATACTATCTTACTATGTAATACCTCCTTCAAAAGTTGTTCAAAAGTAGCTAACATTGGAGAATTTTGCTATAAATCGCCAAATACGGTGCGAAAAAAAATCTTTCGGAAAATGAACTCAGCTTGGCAATATTTTCATTATTTGGCAGGAAATGAAAAAATACCTAATGTGGTAATATTAAGGTAAGATGATTTCAAAGGGAATCTTGAAAATTCATTTCTCGCTCACTAATTAACCGATAAGTGCGTTTGTGTTAGAAAGTGTTTTATAATCGATGCGTTTGGCATAATTTATTTTTCTTGTTTTTTTCTTACTGCCTAAGAGTTGATTGTATTCATAGTTATGCATGAATGTATCATCATAAATCAAAGGAAAAGTTGTCTATCAAAATTTTTAAAAATTCATAATGCGGTACAATAATTGCTTTCCAGTTTAAAAATAATAGTACACAAGCAATATTTTGTGCTCTTTTTGAACCGCAGTCGAAAGAAAAATAAAGAAATAATCATTTCACCTCGATAAATATTTTCTCAAGTTTTGTATTGTCAATTTTGTCTTACTTTTTGAGGCTGGGGAAGCGAAAGAGGGGAATTATGCATTAAAACCGAATTTTAACTGTTTGTATTACAACTTCCAAAGACAAAATAAATAGATAAATATGCAAATATCCATTTTGAAAGTAAACTATTACATAGAAAGATATAAAGATTAAACTATTTAATTATTTAGGTAGACCCTGGAGACCCGATCTTAAAAAAACATCCGAGTAAAGAAAAAAAAAATCTCAGCTTTTTATACTTGAAGTATAAAAGAAAAAAGTATACTGAACAATCTGCTAGCAAACACACTACCTTATTTATATTGCTTACCCTTCATATTGCATTACTCTGTATGACGGCCAATTAGCCAGGGATATCTTATTTATTTATTATTTAATAGATTAAACAGGAATTAAAAACAGCACACAATAATCCAATCAATGAAACACATGTCTGTTGTTGTTCGTAAAAAGTTACTTTTGAAACAATTAATACTCAAAATATAGCTTGCGTCTCTTCAGTCAAAATGTGCCCGGTGTTGCTCTGCAGCGAGTCTTTGAGAAACTATATAAGGTCAGCGTCTAGCCTTACGCAGACAACATTCAGATTCACGATGAGAAACAACGCTGGACACAGAAGGTGATTATTCACGGTTGCGTCTTTTTCACCCTTTAACGCGCAGTGTTCCCGCTCTGGGAACACCAAACTCTGACGTTTTGACTGTTGCCAGTCACGAAGAATAGATTTGGTTGCGGGTGACATAGCTCCACGAGAATCCTTTACTTTTTAGCACGTCATTTCCCATAAAAAAAATTGTCACGATTATTTTTAACAGCACTGACATCTGCTGAAAAATGGAAGAATGCGAGAACAGCTGGATTGATTGCCCAATGCTGAAAAAAGGGCAGCCGTTGCCATCGCTCGACTTAACTACCAGCAAGATGGCGGACGATCGAAACGTTCATCGCGTGCCACAGATCTAGAGACCCTTTTTTGACGCTGGCTGTGCGGCACAGCCAGCTGTCGTCAAAAAAGAGTCTCTAGATCTGTGGCACGCGATGAACGTTTCGATTGTCCGCCATCTTTCTGGTAGTTAAGTCTAGCGATGGCAACGGCTGCCCTTTTTTCAGCATTGGGAAAGGGTTGCGCCTCAATGCGTACCAAACAGCCTGAACTTGCAGGGGAGTGAGAACTGTCTGCCCTTTGCCCAGAAGCCGCTCCGAGGATTTTAACCCTTTGAAGCTCAAGCATTTTCACATCAATGTAGAAAACCGACTTGATAGACTGCCCAACTCCAAAAAAAATGCAGCCGTTGCCCATTTAACTATCAGCAACGTGGCGGTCGATCGAATAGCCCATCTGGTGCCTCAGAGCTAAAGACGTTTTCTGTCCAAGAATCGACCGCAATGCTATTGGTAGTTAAATGGATCGATGGCAACGGCTGCATTTTTTCAGTGTCGGGACCATTTAGCCCTATTTTCTTGCGACTAGCAGGGAGAGCGCTAAAAAAAGATGGTTTCACGGCGCCAACCAGCAGCGTGTCAAAGGGTTAACCAGCAATGGAAGAGTCGAGAAAGGAAAATAACGCACCTTAACTAAACTTTCTCTCGCCTGGCGTGGGTCGCACTCGATGTTTGGTTAGCCCCGTTCCAGGATCCGCCGCCAGTGTCCGCTGAACCAGTTACCCGAAAAGACGACGTCCCAGAACTCGAGTGGGCACAGCGCTGCTGCTTTTGCACGCCCAAACTACAACAGCGGGTAGGCGCCCTGTTTGTCTTCTTCACGGCCAACATGCCACTCATTCACACTACATTGGAATGGGGCGCATTTTATTTTTTGTTCATTTCAGTCGAATGTGTGGTGTGAAAAACGGAGAGAGTTCTTAGTTCCTTAACCCTTTGAAGCGCAACCATTTCCCAATGTCGAAAAAATGCAGCCGTTGCCATCGCGCGATTTAACTACCAGCAAGATGGCCGCCTATCGAATCGCCCAGTGCGTGCCACCACAGAACTCAAGGAACATTTTTGGACACAGCCCGCTGTGCGGTTCTGGACAGCACAGCCGACTGTGTCCAAAAATGTTCCTGAGCTCACTGGGCGATTCTATTGACCGCCATTTTGCTGGTAGTTAAATCACGCGATGGCAACGGCTGTGCTTTTTCGACATTAGGCAATCTATCTAGAACAGTGGTGCGCAAACTATTTTCATTTGCGACCCCCTATTTTCAGTGAAATTTTGTCGCGACCCCTGAATAGACAGTCGACATTTTGTTTAATTGACATCGAAGTTACATTGAAATTCTTTCTGGGATTTGCTCTTACAGGGTGTTTTTAAAAGTGTCGTGACGTCATCGATTAAAACGCCTTTTTAAAATAAAATAGCGTACCAAACTCATAAACCATCATAAAAATGTTGTAAAAGTTGTAACCAGGGACTGATTTACACACTTGGGGGCCCAGGGCACAGATACTTTTGGGGCCCCCTGCACAAAACTTTTCCGCAGAATATTACTTAATTAAATTAAAGCCAATTATCATTCCTAAGTTAACCATATGAAAACATTTACTAATCAGTAAAATGTCTCGACAAATACCAATTTTATGAATTTTTCAATGTTTTTATGTGTATATACAGCCGTCGCACATTTTAGAAACGATAAGAGGAGGAGCATGCTGAGGTGTCCTATCGAATTTGCGAATATCGAATAGAATGCATAATTTTTAACATTACAAGTTACATGAAATTAAAATTTTTGATTATTTGTAATGAAATCAATTAAGTAATCAGAAATTTTACTCTTGAGAGATAATTTTAGTAGTTATTATGATTACATATGAAGAGTTATGGGGGCCCCTAAAACTCGGGGCCCAGGGCACGTGCCCCGCCATAAATCAGTCCCTGGTTATAAAATTATGAAAATCAGTTAATGAATCAACATATAATTTTATGAAACAATGCTTTATTTATGCACATGGCTATAAATATTTTTTAATGAAAAATACTTTTAAAAAACTTTACATCATAAAAAGTCAATGTGAAGTATGTGCTTGCAAAGAGCTCATAATTGCTTCTATGTTCGCATCTGTATTGGAAATAGCAAGCCGTAAGTCATTCTCTGGATCCAATCGAGATCGATATTTTGTTTTAATGGAAACTAATTTTGAAAAGCCAGATTCACATGAGTAGGTCGATGCAAAATGAATCAAAATATTTATTGCTTTTCTTTTCAAATCAGCATATTCGTTTCCAATCGATAACCAAAATTTTTGGCAAGTCAGAGAGTTAAATTGATGGCACAGTGTTTCTTCGCTTGAAAGGTCAATTAACTGTTCGAATTTCTTTGAATTTGGCGACCCCCCAAAATTTTCTGCGACCCCCGGTTTGCGCACAGCATCTAGATGACCTCTTTGAGTATTTAATTGAAATCAAACTTATTCTTCGTGCATTAAACAGCCAAAGTGTCGGAGTTGTATCCTCGCAGCGAGGACACCGCGCTGTAAAGGGTTAAACGTTTTATTATGGTCCACATCGCAATCCCATCGTTTTTAAATCGCACGCTAAACCGACGTCATTCGGCGATCTTAATTTGCTTTAAATAATCTGCAATGTTGGGGATGTGTTTCCCGGAGCCAAATTCGTATTTTGAAATAGGCATACCTTAGTAGTCAAACTATGGAGGGAGGGGAAGATAACAATCTCAAAATTTTTCAGACATATTTCACTTACTATATCGTAATTTTTATGTCTCAGCTACTTTCTAAACTAAAATTTTAAAACAATGTTAAGTGCACTTCTTTGGAGCTATTTCTTCAAAGTATCCCATAAGTTATGCAATTCATTGCTTTAAGCATATCTGCCAAATAACACGTATCACAGAATTATCTTACTTTTACGTCGAAACTTAAATTATCTTCATGATTTCAAATAACTCATTGCTTCGGCTTCCTTTGGGATTTATTTACACACCTACTATCAAGTACTTGATTAAACTTCTAAATGTGAAGCCGAAAACTGTGTAATTTGAAGTCTTGTTAAAGGAGTACTAATGCAATGAACTTTACGACCATTCACATACAACTGAACTTGTCTGGAGCGACCGTGATCTTTTTTACCTCCTGTTGTCAACGTACGTCACTCGAACATTACACGTGTCTCTACTACTATCATTTTCCAGAGGATTGCGTAATAGAAATGGAATTGAGTAATACTAGGCTATTGCGTAATACTAATGCAGGGAAGCAAATATTACATTAATTTTAATACAATCGCGCCAAATGTTGCCAAGCTTGGCGATTTTTGGTGAAGCTTCGCCAAATTCGCCGCCAAAAATAAGTCTGCAAAACTGAACTCAGCTAAGTGACAACACCAGTATTTCTTGAGAATTCGAGAAAACCCTATATTAAACAATGGGGACACCCAAAACTCTTAATTTTGCGTTCTAGTTAACCGATTTTCACAATAAAATGCATATTTTAATTATTTGAAGCTTAAAATACGAATTTTAGCCTAATTTAATACTCAGAAGTGCGGGTCATCCCAAAAATTTGTAACAATTAACACTGTAAGGTAGAGGTAATTATACCAGAAGACATACTAGTGAAACAATAGGTTAGTAACATCATATTCCGAAGACCAAGCTAGCTTGGGAGTTGAATACTGGGGTGTTTCAGGTATCGTGTCAGGCTGACTATACCTGGCCGAGGCATATGCTTTCGCACCCCAGAGCCCATTGTCCACCAGAGCGTGGTTGGAAGTGGGCTGTTGCTCCAATGTTTAACTTTACATCATATTCACCTCTATATTTTGGCAGGTATTAATGTGGAATTGAAGTCAGAGATAGCGTGATTATTTTGCAATTTGAACCTTATTCGTTGATTTATTTATTTATTTTCCAAAAATAGTGTTGGACTAAAACATTGTGTCTGAAATCATTCTAAATGATCATCCTACATTCAGGCTCCGTGCTATCGAATGAGAAATTTGGAGATTTGCCCAAAGTCGAGAATTTATTTATTTATTCTTGCAGGGAATGTATGAAAGACAAAACTAAAGGCAAACCTGCAGGAATTGTATCTGCTTAGGAGGGTGCCTCGAAAGGAGGACCTTTTCGAGGGTTCTAACGTGTATTCTCATTACATCTGGAGAAAATCGCCCAAAACTCCAGACCGTTAAGTCAACAGCCGTGCGGTAGATCAGATCCCCGGACCTTCACACTTCAGTCAAACTGTATATCAAAGTACTTTGCGAAATGTGAACACATGATAGAATTTCTATAGTACCAGGTTTGGTATCACTGTGTACCTAAGTACTCAAAAAAAATGTTATTGTATCGAAGTATCGTTTGAAGGAATCTGTGAAGTGGCAAGCGGACGTTTAGAAGCAGGGCAGTCAATAGTACACACAACAGAGAGGTCCTAGTAATAAATTCATGAACAACTATGTCAAGAGGAAAAACTTGATCAGAGATCCGTCAAGAAATAATGTTATACACAATTATAAATCTATACTGATAATACACTAATAAAATAATACTAATAATGCTGGTAAATACCCTTTGTCCTCTAATACTGTTGAAGGAATTAAATTAAGTTATTCCATTTAAATAAAATGGCGTGTGGGAGATGTTTAAAAAGGTTAAATCTCAGTTCATGTGATTGCGCAAGTTTGTGTCAAAAATATCCTTCTTTACTCGAGCAGAGTAGGTCAAGCTTTCTTATTTTCTTCTATACTGACAAAAAAGATAGTTATGTGACTGTCAAATAGTAATCATACTGCGGGTAATCGGCATGTGAAAAGGATTATCTAATACATAAATATGAAATTCTATTTTTACTTTGTTCGACTTTCCTTGTGAAAACCCGCATCGTTTGATGGGTGGGTTCGAAATTTCTGGACACATGCAAAATACAGTAAAGCACCGCTTATATGTTTCTCATTTATACGCCTTTCAGGCCCGGACTGGGAGGGTAGGGGCCCGTCCGTCTCAAGAGAATGGGAGCCCGGGTTATTGTGTAACCGATAAATAACAGGATGTGTTAAACCTTTGGGGTATGAGGGAGGTATGGTGTTAAAATTAATTAATATTAATTAATTATGATTGATAATTAATGCATTAATAAAATATTCGTCTATTAATTAATATACATTATCCATTTTAATTAATCCATTGTTCATTCGGTAACCCTCTCTCAAAAAATTTTGAGAAGTATATTTAAAATGAAGTGTTTTGAAGCCTTCTCGGGCGCAATTGCAGCTGCAAAAAATTTTACATGTGTCAAATTTCATTCAAGTACTATCAGTATAGCGATTATGATTTAAAATAAAAGACAAATCGATAAAATTTTACAATTTGTCAGCAGGGCCCATGCTATAGGAGGGGAAGCGGGGGAGCCTCCCCCCTAACACTCGCAAATTCTGTTAAACTCGGCAAAATTAGATACCTAGTTGGCAAACCCAGTAAAAATATTTAACGAAAACCATAGTTTCGTTACTTTCTATTTCTGATTCACTTGGTTAAATTATTTCTATTTATATGGCAACCGTAATTTAGAATTAAAATGGCGATTTAGAACAACATGGAAGTACAGCATTCCGTTACATTTTCATTAATTTTTTGTTGGCAGTTAATGCAGTTTTAATAATTAAGTGCCTTCAAATTCCTTAACTGGTGCGTTTATCGCTAATTTGTTAACTTTAGTTTTCATCTAACTCTTTTGGGAGCGTTGAAGCTCGTGCATAACTCCTAGTGACCCATGACTGCAAAGCTCGCTAAAGTGCGGCGATTTTTTGGATTGGCGAGAGTGGTAGCATTAAAATAGGAATCAACTCTTTCTTGTACCACAAAACACATCTTGGAATCGAAATCTACCTTAAAATCGCCTACTGAAACTGTTTTACAATCTTCGCCAGGCATATTCCAACTATATCGCGTAGACATTTTAAATACTGTTTGGAATCATAATCCAGGAGTGTACCGTGTTTTCTGTCCTTGTTCCATAAAACACTTCTTCGGAATAGAAATCTATATTAAAATCGCCTACCAAAACTGTTTAACAATTTTCGCCAGGCATAGTCAAACTATACTTCACCTTTATAAATACCTTTTGGAAAGTGTATCATAATCTATGAGTGTACCGTATTTGTCTTGTCTGTTCTATAAAACACTTCTTCGGAATTAAAATCTATATTAAAATCGCCTACTAAAACTATTTTACAACATTCACCAGGCGTTTTCTAATTATACTCGAAATATATTTATGATAAATTCTCGCGTTTTGGCACCCAATTTAGCGATCCATTATCAAAAATTTCAAACCTTGTGCGACTTTCAACATTTTATTAATGCCCCCCAGGGCCGGTTTGAGGCGTAGGCGACGTAGGCTGTTGCCTACGCTTAAGTTTCTATCAAGGGGCGCCAAATTTAACTTTTTTTTTCGTATTTCCCAACATTTTCCTTTTTTTTTCAGATAGGCGTACTGACTGCTCTCATCCAGCTTTTAAACACAAATACTTTTAGACACTCCTGAAGTCTCCGGTATGTATTGTCAGGAAGCGTTCTTTGATCGCTTCGTTTTTCATTCATGGGAAACGTCCAGATGTCCACTGAATGTCCAGTCCAGGCCTCCACCTCCAGGCTATGCTAAATTACCTTCTTCCGTACATCCTCTGAATGGTCGGGAGGGGTGGTCTTTGGACCTGTTGATTCATTACCTCCGATAATTATTTTGAGTTGTCACTGCCACCTTACTGCAGATCTTATCCGGATGTTTGGAGAAATGGTCTCTAAAGTTACCTTCCTTCCCGTTATACTTCAAAAGAAATGCCCCAAAAATATACGCCAAAGCAGACAACAAACATCGTTTGTTGTCTGTTTTGGCGTATATTTTGCGTCTGTTTTGGCGTATATATTAATTAATTTTGAACAAAGCCACACAAAATCGAGTGCTTTTTTCATCAAGTTAGCCCCTGCTTAAACAAAAATATTAATTTAAAACAATTTTGCGCCCCGGTGAATTAAAGTTCTGGGATATTTCTGCTTCCTAAGTTTTTCTCAGCCCTTAGAATCGGCTTTCCAATCAGGGCCGTAGCGAGGTTACCGCAAGGACGGTCTTCGCCTAGGGCGCAAACAGAAGAGGGGGAGCAAAATCAGAAGGATCACGAGTTTTAAATAGTTTTTCTGATTAGTGTTTCTTTTTTTCCGTTTTTTCCAAAATAGTACATCTGTAGGGGGGAGGAAATGATGGGATTTTATTAGTATAATAATTCCGGACAAGGGCGGCAAATAGGGGACGCAGTCGCACCCCAAATTTAACAAGCATTTTATTTATTTCATATAAAAAAAAAACTTCCCGCCCCTCATTCCGGGAATTAAAGAATTATTAGGTTGTCGTAGAATCTGCAGAAGGTGGGGGGGGGGGACATAATTCGGACGAATCTGCTAGGTTACACCGGGCTACACTGCTGTTTCCAAATTAAACAGTAAACAGATATATATCACTCCAGTAGACAGAGATTTTTCAGAGCGTAAATAAACGAAATTTCTATACAGTATAAAATTTCAAAAGATCATGCTAAAAAGAAGTTTCAAAGGAGATAGAGATACCGTGTTTACTCGAGTAATAGTCAACCTCTCATATAATCGCACCCCAGTTTTGAAGCAGAAAAAAGTTGCTTTAAAATTACAATATTATGATGTAGAAAATTCCCCCTCATAATAGTCGCACCTACACTTTAACAATGAAAAATTGGAAAAAAGGTGCGACTGTTACGCGAGTAAACACGGTATATTTCGGAGTTCACTCCCTTAGTACGCTCTGGCAAATCATAATATATTCTAGAGCGAGGGCGACAAAGAAATCGTCATTTCACAAGAACAGAACAAAGTCATTTCACAAGAACAGAAAACTAAATTAAAAAGTAAATTTTTGCAGTTTTTTATTGCGTTGGCAAAAGGGAAATGTGTCTAATTTTGACGCCCTGCTTTAACAAAAATGTTTAATTTAGACATTTCTACCCCCCTGTGAATTACAGCTGTGGAAAGCTTCAGCCTTAAGTTTTTTGCAAAAGGGATTTGTTAAGTTTTTTGGCAAAAGGGAAATGCGTTAGATTTAACGCCCCTGCTTTAACGAAAATTTTTATTTAGCATTTTCTGCACCGTTGTGAATTATACCTATGTAATGCTTCAAATTCCTGAGTTCGCAGCTCCTAGAATCGTTTTTTAAGCAGGGTCGTGGCGGGGATAGCCCTTGCCAGGGGCGCAAGCAGAAGAGGGGACGTAAAATCAACCGGATCACAGGATGTTTAAATAGAGTTTTTCTAATATTTTAGAGGACAAAACATAAATGTGTCTATCATGGGTGAAGGTAGAAGATTTTAACTCGGAGATATGAGAGACGTTTTTCAGATCATAAATAAACCTAATTCCTTCGCGGTATGAACTTCCGAAAGATCATGCTTAAAGTTACAGAAGAAGATTCCACTCCATAAGACTCCTCTCCGCAATTACCGCCAATATTAAAATAAGTAAATATATTCATAAAACGAGCCTGAGTGATCAGGGAGAAAAATCAAACAGAAAGCAGAAAAAGATTATTTCAATTTGTGCACAGCTTCTGAATTAGAGGCTTTAAATTGATATATTAAGGATAAGGGCAAAAATTGAAATAATTTCATAAAAAAGTGCCATTTTTGAAACCTTAATAGCTTATTAACAATACTTTTAAAAAAGGATTTCTTTTTTCAAGGAAATGGATTTTCAAAGATCCGACTTAGTTTTTCTCATTGGACTTTTTTATATACAGGTTTACTTTAAAAAGTTATTTTTGCTGTTTTCTTAAACTAGGGGCCAAGGCCCACAGACTCGCTACGCTCGCTTTTCGTAGGAGGCATTCGGCCCCTAATCAGGCTTATTCGTAAAAAAGACATAATTTCAACAGACAAAACCCGAAGATTGGATCAGATAGAATGTTGCTGAGCTACACATAGCTTGGTTCTTGCATCCAAGATATTTTGTTATGGGAATCCGTGTTGTACGGGTTCTGAGCTATACTCCACCTGGAATGCGGACTCCGCTTATAATCGCTGGAAAAATTATTTGCACTCCTCAGAAACACAATGATATTTAATGTTGCCATTCAAAAGTTATATTAATTAGGAGCTAAAGCGTAATAAAATCAGAACATCTGTTTCAGCTGTATTTTTAATAATGTAAAACCTATTGGACACCTTGCGAATTTGTCACTCATGGCGATTTTTCATTATTTAGCAACTTGGGTACATGTAAAGTTAATAAAAGCTGCGGAACAGATAGGATAGCTTGCCACCAATGGCGACTTTTCATTATTTGGCGATTTACACATGCTCACAACCTATATTTACTGTTCATTTAAGGTTACCAGAAAACCGTTATCTATATTTTCCTTTACATAATCGTTTGCAGATTGGCGTACTTAACACCACGAATTATACCATCTCGTCGCGCTAGCAAATATCCAAAGTGTACTATAACTGCTATAATGGCATAGTTAACGCCGCAGCAAATAATCCAGCTGGACGAGAACCGGCTTTAAAATAATCTGCATTTTAATTATTTTTCATTTTCAAGATATTAGTTATTCTGTTTTGGAAATACGAATAATCGCTAATTCTAAACTCCTGTTGTCTAAGCGAACTTACTATTTGAAAATTGTCAACTTTGTGTAACACATTTTGAGTTATATATTTCATATAGTTTTTATTTTGGCGTAAAATGGGCGTAATTCTAACTCATGTTTGTAAATTTCACGCGATTCTAGATACTTGGAAACGCTTTGTTGCAAAGGAATGAATGATTTTATGCCGAATCTGGCAACCATTCGGTTTATTTTTTCAGTTTTTTATTAATATCTTCTAAAATAATTCGATTTTCGAAATTTAAATCAGCTTAGCAGGTTCCTCGGAATTTTTCGCATCTGTGGGCACCTTAGTCGAAACTCAAATCCCTACGGTTTAGGAGGAGTTAGGTCAACAAGCTTTGACAGCGCCAGCGGCCTTTACTTTTTTTTAGAATAGAGAGATACACGGTTTCTTATGAAATTTATGGTATGAAAAGTAACTGCATGTCATGTTGGAAGTGCTCTTGCTGAAGTCATTAATTTAAAAAGTGCTGTACTGATAAAATAAATTGTAAACAGACGGTTAAACTCACAAGTGTACAAGTCTGCCTTTGGGAATTATCAAAAACCAAAAGATAATTTTTCTGATAAACTATGCAAGTTGTGATTGTGAAACTTTCGGACTCAGAAAAAAAATTCTTATTCGCAAAAGCGTATGGGAAAATTTCTCTGAAATATGACTCCTTTTTCAAGAATAGTCCTTTAAAAAGGAGTCCTTTTTCATTTGTCTAAGAATTTTTCTGTTTGTTCATAGCTGCCGAAGGCTTATTCCTTATAAGAACATATAGTACTTCTACACGTTTTTATAAACTAAGTAATAAATTATAATAAATGATACTTAATAAACTTTTTTTTTCTCAGCAAAGTTTTTAGAAGAGTGTCGCTTTTCACAAAATTTTAAATTTAAGAATTTTTCCTGAAAGTTCCATACTGATACAGGTTTACCGTTTATTTCAAAATGTATAGAACAGCTTTTAAAAGGACACGTTAAAAAAGTTTAAGTCTCAATACTGAGTTTACTTATATTTAAGTGCCAAAATTATATTATATTTTCTAAACTAAGTCAGTGGCTTACTGCAAAAGTCGGAGGTCCCCCGCAAAAATTACTCTGGTGCTAAAAAGAAGAAGAGAAAAGTAAAAACAGACAATGTATACCGGCAGACGGCTGATTCAATATGTGATTTGTGATGTTTGTTTACGTATTATTATTTTTTTTTTTTCCTTAAAGGCAGTAAGTACTAAAATCTATTGATATTCCGGCTTAGTCTCTGACTTCAACTCGAAACAGTTGATGTCTCTGTTTTACCTTACAAATCCTTTCTGATCCGGCTCTGTAATCTTATATATATATATATATATATATATATATATATATATAATTATATATATATATATATATATATGTTAATATATATATATATATATATACAAAGAATAAATATTTTAGACTATTCTATAACTAACTTATTTTGGTCAATAATGTCTTACCTAACTTTCAAAAATTGAAAAGATTCAAGTATCAGTAGATTTGCGAGCTGCAGTAAACAGTTGTTTAAATCTGAGTTTTGCAAAGCAATGGTTTGCAGCATTTACTCTTTGTAAAGACGAAGCATGGAAAAGCTTCGGTAAAATGCAAAGGAAGCCCTCGGAAAATTCTACAGCTGAAAAGAAAAATAGAAAAAGGAGGGAAGGTGTAACAAAGTGCATGACAAATGGACCGTGTGATTCCGCCATTGTCAAATAGTTCTTCATTACAAAACTAAGACATTTTTCATCCAATAAGTGCTAAAGTAAAGTGTATGTTATAAAATAATTGCATATTTGTGTTACTTGAATGAAACAATTAAAAGGATTAAGAATTTAAGTCAGAAATCAGATGTAACGCTTTCCCAGACGTTTGACCAATGATAGACCTCTTTGTGCTGATGGGAATTTAGTAATGCGGATTTGCCTTGTGATTGGGTTGCTTTATGATGCTGGCAGCCAAATAATTGGAAGTAGAAACGAGTGTCGGAGCGATACATGCGGAGAATAGTAAAATGGCTCCTCTAGTCTTCTCCTCCGCTATCAGGTTAGGATTGCCCAGAGTTTTTTTTATAGATACACAAGCTACGTACGATGCACCTATACTGAAGACTGCCTTTACAGGAAATAGGTGCTTAGAAAAGTGACGAAATTTTAAAGCAGCTGCCTTAGAGTACAGTGACAAACGATGACACATCTTCATTTTGACTTCAAGTAGTAGACCGCAGTTTCTAAGGTAGTCTGACTATTGCTGCTTACTTTCTCTCTCTACCAAGCTCAAGTCAAAGTACTCTCTTGGGACTACAAAACAAAGCGTAATACTTAAAAGTGCTGCCATTTAATTAAATTTCGGCCACCTTCGGCTTTAGGATAGATTGATGTTCTTTGAATGCAAATAATGCAGAAAAAAAATAACTATTTCACGCAATTTTCAAGTCGATTGAGTGGATCGGCACACTACCATCACAAAAAAGATAAAGTCGCGGCGAATGGCGCGCGTCGCTCTTCCGCAGGGAATAAATAATAACCTTAGCGGCGTGGTCAGTCGTCGGTTTCCTAAGAACGGCGCCGGCGCTTCACAGTCGTCAACTCGCTCTTGGAAACCAGGGCGTCCTTTTTCTTTAGAAACCGAATTTCAATTTTTTCACTCTCGTCAAAAATCTCTTATCTTTCTTTTTTTCTGTATGGGCGCCCGCCAAGAGTGGGCCATGATGGGCGCCAGCAGCATAGGGCAAGGGGGGCAATCCCCCCTGGATTTTTGTATGCAGTGTTTACCCTTGCTTTTTTGCACTTTCCAACATGGTAACCATACGTTAAAGTAGTCTTTGCCCCCCCTGGGAAATTTTCTGCCGGCGCCCATGGCTATGAGCCTCTTTCTTGGGCCCGTTTCTCCTAGTCGTTAACTTGACCGAAGTATCCCCCTCCCTTAAGGGGCACATGAAAGATTTGGTGTGACACATGTTATTTCAAAGCAGAAAAGGGAAGTTCTTTTGAATTTCCAAACAGATGCAAATTAAAGCGTTTTTAAACAAAGTTGAGAGGGCACGTGCCACCCCCTCCCCTCCCCTCTCGACGCTACCTTTATGGTGTTTTTCCTTGAAGATGAAATGTTCTCGACGCAGCATAGCATACGCATTCGCACAGCCTGATCATAGGAGGACGGGGCCCCGGGGCAAGAGGTTATTTTGGGCCCCCTATTCTATCACAAGCATTTCAACTTATTTTTGTTTGCTGTTGCATTTTCCCGACGTAAAAATAAAACATTTTTAAAGAATACTAAAATTGAATTAAAAATTACCTATTTATTTATACTTATTTAGAACAAGACTATGTATTTAAAAGGGGTTTTAATATTTTTTTAGTCCGTTTGTATTATTAACACATGGGTGCGCTAATTCAAGGAATGGCAATTACGAGGTACGGGAGCAAAGTTTCTCCCGCCAAAAAAATTTCTTGATACACCAAAAAGTTCAAAATTTTCTTTCCTTCATCACGAAATAAAAAATGTTAACTAATGGATATTTTGTGATAAGCGTATATATGGCCATACCATAGAATTTCAAAAACTCCTAGCTTCTTGTTTATTGATCCATGAGTCTTAAAGACTATTCAGTTAGAAGAACGAAAATAAATCTTTTAAGTCCCTTTATTGTTAAAAATTATGCGATAGACCTTACAAAGGATATTTAGTTGCAAAAAGTTTATTATTGTAGTGTATATGAATATGTAATAAATCATGATAACAATAAATCGGGATATTTGGGGGCCCTTATTTTTCCGGGGCCCCAGGCTATTGCCCCGCATGCCCGTGTGATAATCAGGCTCTGCGCCAGTGGTGTAGTCGAAGGGGGACGCGGGGGGACGCCGTCCCCCTACTCTTTCACTTCAGCCCATACGTCCCCCCACTTTTTATTCTCAAGGGGGACGCTCATTTACAAGGTTTTTTTTTTTTAATTCTGTGAAGAAATTAAATTTTCTTTTTGTTCGCGCGAAAGCAAGTACATCGGTATAAAAATCAAAAGGAAACTTTTGAGTGTTTGAATCGACTTTACAAATGGGATTGAAAGGGTTTCTTAAACACTTCAGTAGTGAAAACATATCCATGAGAATAGAACAGATTATAATCTTTACAAACGCACTCTTGGTAAAAAAATGTCTTTCCGAAAAAGTGACAAAAATCGGGGTAGCGAATAGTCACGTACCAATCCAAAAGAAAATCTGTCACTTTGACATTGGATTGTTGCCTCACCATGGCTATAAAACTAGAAATGGTAGACGGGCTAAGTGTGAAGGTCGAGGGTTCGGGTCCCATTGCGCGTCTGTCGATCTAACCGTTCGGAGTTTTCCGTGGTTCTCTCAGAAACTTTGCCTAGATACAGGTTAGGACCCCTTAGAAAGACCTCCACGAAGGGCACACTCTCTTGGGTTGTCTTTCTGACGAGGATTTATAACCGGGCTTCGTGCCAAGCACACAAATCCGCTATACGTGTTTACAATAACAACAACAACATTGGATTGTTGACAAATGTAAATGGAAAAAATTAAGTAGCTCCGATGGCGCGTCCGTAACAGTTCGGAGTTTTCCGTGGTTTTCTCCGAAACTTAGCGTGAATACGGGTTAGGACCCCTTACAAAAACCCCAACGGAGGGCACCACTCCCCCTTGTGCTGTTCCTTTGACGAGGATTTTAAGAGGGCTTCGAGCCAAGCACACAAATCCTATTACATGTTTGCAACAACAAATTAAGTAGCTTACACGGTTGATCCAAAAGACTTATTTTAGATTATTAACAAGTAATCAATAATTTAGAAATGAGTTCAATTTATTTAATTAATAAACAAATGATGGTTAAATTAGTTTTATTCGTAGTTTAAGGAATAATTACAATTAATGAATTCGATAAGTGTAGGTTAAATTTCGTGAAAAATGAGCGTCCCCCACTTTTTTTTCTTAGGACTACAACGTTGCTCTGCGCATACGCAATCCAAAACAGAACAAACATCCAAATAAACAAAGCGAGTGCCCTTTTTAATAATAAACAATCGATTCCCCTGAAGTGATTTATTCTTTCCATTTAAAGAGAATGCTATTTATTCGCCGGGCCACCAGAAGGATTGTGTGCCCCCGCTGCGTGATGAACGAAAGCGAAACCAGTCTTGATAAAGCAAGCATTTCGCATTACGTGGTCAATAGAATATGCAGCATTGCCGTCAAGTCAGGCATGTGTTAGTAGTATAGATCTGGCAACGAGAACGTCTCAAGGCTCGCTCTCTCACTCACAAACGCAGACGAAGAGAAGAGAGAGCCGTATATGGGAACGCGGAGTGTGGACCGAGACCTCTTTTTGTATTTTTTTTTTTTTTTAATTTCTACTTTAATCCAGATGGACTGGAGGAAATGGCAAAGCGAAACACGAGAGAATGCCTTCCTTTCCTTCCTTCCTTCCTAATTTTTTTTTTTTTTTTAAACCAGAAATGCGCCTGTCTCGATCAATTTATCTGAGTGTCAGAGATGTGGGGAGAAGCATTTTATAAATTTGCTTACGATAGAGAAGATGATGTTGAAAATAGCTGTCATTGGAATGTGCGGCCGAATTGAAAGAACATGTTTCTGTTTAATAACTAAGTTGGTAAAAATAAAAATAATTTGTGAATGCGGATTAAGGCCGATTGACTGCACTAGGGTGTTAGGCCTACAGGAGGAATACCCTCCGTTGAGTACTTTCTAAGGAATCCTAGACCGTATTTACGCGAGCTTTCGGAGGAAACCACGGAAAACTCCGAACGGCTAGTTCGACAGACGTGACCGGGGTTTTGAACCTGGCACCTCCCGCCTTACAGTTTCGAAAACAGACCCCTAACGGGAGGGGGGGGATGTGAATGTGGTTTACAACACAATACACACAGTCACGGCTTTAACACAATACACACAATCACGGACGTATATAGGAGGGGGAGGGGTGGTTAGAGGGTCTAGACTCTCCCCTTAAAGCCCTTTCAGTGATCCAGAGACATGTCGCGGGTCGCTAGCAGTAGGGTGCCAATAGCGGAACCAATTCTTCAATAGTGTAACCATTTCCTTTAAAAAGGTGGTGATACTCCGGTATTAAACCAACAAAAGATAATTGGGGACCGTGAATAATATTGCGATTTCGCACATCCCCCATCTATTGTTCGGAAGAGGACACCCCAAGTGTCGCTGCCAGTCGCAGCTTCCTAACCATGTCAAATTTCCCCTTTCAAATACATTGTAGCCGCAACATGTCTCTGGATCACTGAAGGGGCCTTAAGTCTACTCCCCAATGCCAATCATATCCAAATATTCACCTTTTGAATCCACCGCTCAAAATAGCATACGGTAAAAAATATTTAAATTTTATATGAATTTGAAAGCTTTACATTAAATTTTTAAAAATTATATTATTTTTGTAAATTTTATAATTTAGTGCGTAACAAATACATTTCACTATAAAAAAAAAAATATATAAAAAATTTTTGCGCTTTGAAAGCTATAGTTACGACCGTGCACACAAATATGACATTAGTGAGTATAATTTTCTTTTAAGTGAAAAATTTCTGCTGCTATCATCGTCTCAGAACTAACTCTGAATGTTTCTCTCGAGAAGAAAGGAATGTGAATGGAAAATAATAATAATAATAATATGAAAAAAAGTTTAATCCTTAAAAAAACATCCTCGAATTCTTTCTGTCATTTCAAAATAACTTCAAAATTTAATCGACTGACTTTCTTTTTTGTAACTTTAATTAAAATGTGTGATGACACATTTTTGCTATACTCCTTCATCCCCTCCCTAGTCCCAAACTGTCACAATTTCATGAACTCCCAGTGACCCATCTTTCCTTTCAAGCGCGTGGCATACCAAAACTCTTGTACTCACTTGTATTCCTTCCCAAACACAGTAACTGTCCCCTGTACTACTTTTCTGAGAGTATTTCATTTTCTTTTAAGTGCGAACTGTTATTGTTGTACATATATACAGGGTGCGAATTGAACATTTTCTCCGGGAGGGGGGGCGGGACATTTGAAAGAAAAAATTCTCCAGGAGGGTCATTTAAAAAAAAAAAAAAGAAAAGGGGGGAGGTATTGTAAATGCTCCACTCCACTCACATAACATATTAGGTATTACATGGCAAATGCAGCCGAAAACATGTCTGCGAAGTGACTTACATTCAAACAAAAATCGACCCCAGATTTTCTATCATATATATTCCTGCCTATGTCGATTCTACGTCTACCCTCAAATTTGGCTCGCGGCAGAACAGTGCTTGTTCCTTCATTTTGCAGTCTTCCTTTAAAAATTGACCCGTTACAGAATGAGAAGTGGCACAGGGCCGTAGCGCTGGGGGCGCTATGGACGGCTCAGCCCCCCCTAGAGCAGTCAATATGGCACTAGGAATACTTTTTTTTAAATTAAGTTTTTACAGTATCTATCCCTATGTATAAAAATCAGGCCCGGACTGGCCAGGTCGGCTGGTCGGCGATCGCAATGAGGGCCCCCGGCCCCAAGGGGGCCCCGGTGAGGCATTCAAAAGTGGATATACAACTTCATAATAAGAGTAATTTGATTATTTATTTTCCAGCAATCTTACGCAGTGACACAGCGGAAGATCCCAGAAACCCCCCGACGCAAGGGGCCCCCGAAAAGTCAGCCCCCCCCCCCAAATCACATTTATCTAAAATAGTTAAATGTGAGTTAGTGTAGCTTTCTATCGCTGAAAACAGTTTTAGAATCGACTTTTAGCAGTTACAGAGATACCCGTAGAGCGTTACTCAATTCTATGAGTGTCCGTGTTAAATAACTATTTTTGTTATATACAAGGGGCCAAGGCCCCTTGACTCGATACGCTCGCTTCTCGTATGAGGCATTCGGCCCCTAATAAGGCTTACTCGTAAAAAAGGCATTATTTAAACAAAAAACCCCAAAGGTTGGATCAGATAGAATGTTACCGAACTACATATTGCTTGGTTCTTGTATGTTCCTTGGAAGATAAAAATTTAAACTTCGCACTATTTTTAATTATATGAAATCCATGGAACACCTTGCGTATTAGCCAATTATGGCGATTTTTCATAATTTGGCGACTTGTGTATATGTATAGTCAATAATTAGCTCTAAGAAAACAGTGCTTCATATGTTTTCTTTGATAAAAACTACTGAACAGCTAGAATAGCTTGCCACCCATGGCGACTTTTCATTATTTGGCGATTTACACATGCTCACAATCTATAATTACTGCTCATGTAAGGTTCCCGGAAAACCATTACCCATATTTTCATATACATAATTTTTTGCAGATAGGCGTATTTAGCACCACGAATTATATCATCTCGCTGTGCTGGCAAATATCCAAAATATACTATAACTGCTATAATGGCAGTTATAGTATAGCGCGCTATAACTGCTCGTTAGGTAGTTAACGCCACCAAAATTTCTACTGCTAGCCAATAGTCCAGCTGGACAGAACCGGCTTTAAAATATAATTTGCATTTCAATTATTCTCCATTTTCAAGATACTGGTTTCTAACATTTTGGAACTCGCTCTTTAGATTCACCCTGCTTGGAACTATATCATTTTGTAAGATCGTACATAATGCCAAGATGGCGCTTTTAAAATCAGTTACAATTAGTTATTCTGTTTTGGAAAAACGAATTATCGCTCGTTCTAAACTCCTGTTGTCTAAATGAACGTACTATTTTAAAATTGTCAACTATGTGTAACACACTTTGAGTTATTTATTTCATATACTTTTTAATTTGGTGTAAAATGGGTGCCATTCTACTTCATGTTTGTAAATTTCACGCGATTCTACGTACTTGGAAATGCTTTTTGCAAAGGAATGGATGATTTTATGCCAAACCTGGCCTCCATTATGTTTATTTTTTCAGTTTTTTATTAATATCTTCTAAAATAATTCGATTTTCGAAATTTATGTCAGCTTACCAGGTTCCTCGGAATTTTCCGAATCCGTGGACACCTTTATCGGAACTCAAATCCCCACGGTTTAGGAGGAGATAGTCGAACAAGCTCCTTTTCTTTGATAAAAATTACGGAATGGCCAGAATAGCTTGCCACCTATGGCGACTTTTCATTAATTGGCAATTTACACTTGCTCACAATCTATAATTAATGCTCATGTAAGGTTCCCTGAAAACCATTATCCATATTTTCATATACATAATCCTTTGCAGATTGGAGTATTTAGCACCACGAATCATATCATCTCGCCGCGCTGGCAAATATCCAAAATGTCCTATAACTGCTATAATGACATAGTTAACGCCACCAAATATTTCTACTGGTAGCAAATAGTCCAGCTGGACAGAACCGGCTTTAAAATAATCTGCATTTTAATCAGTAGCGGCTCGTAAATAGGAGCTGCAGAGCTGCAGCACTCCCTACAATTTTTTAAACTACAGAGTAAAGGTTTAATAATGAAACAGCTATCCAGACAGTAAGTCTAAAAGACTCATCAGTAGTGGGAAAAAATTTTTACACTTGTCCTTAACAGGCGTGGAAAAAGAGTACCAATCCTTCAGGAGGGTTGCGCTCCCTTTCGACCCTTTCGAAGCGCTGCAATGAATTACAGCGATTTTCATCCAATTCGCAGGCTCACTACGCATGCTCGCGGTGGTGAGTGGGTGGAAGCAACGCCCCCTAGAGAGGAAAGCCGCGGCGCTTACTTGTGACGTCACACCGAGTAGGTAAAGCAAAGCGTTTCATTGGGTTTCGCGGGAGAGAGAAGAAACCCAATGGAAACGCTTTGCTTTACCTACTCGGTGTGTAACGTCACAAGTAAGCGCCGCGGCTCTCCTCTCTAGGGGGCGTTGGTGGAAGGGAACGTAGAATTTATTTCCGAATTTGGCACTGCTAACGATGCAGATCACAAGCCGCACGTTCTGCGTTGCGCTTTGTATCTTTGTGCCGCCGAATTTTGCTCTTTTCGAAATAAGAACATGAATGTGGTAGATTTGCAGAAAATCGTGTTTTCACAGTTATCATTAGCTGAAAAACTGGAAGTTAAAAGTAAAGGACGTCCCTTGCCGGACTTGAAAATTTCTCAAGCTTCAACAAGTAGGAAGAATTCATATCAGCGAAAATTTGGTAGAGAAGTTTATAGTAAGCATGACTGGCTGTGTGGATGTGATGTAAGAAACGTTATTTTGTTTTCCTTGTTTACTTTTTGGGGGAGATCATTCTTGGACCAAAACAGGAATTAATGTTACAGGAATTAACCCGGAATGATGACTTAAGTCATCTTCCGGGCAAAATAAAAAAAATCATGAAAACTCTGAAAAACAATTAAGAAATGTTGTGAGCTTGGCTATGCTTGCGAAGGTTGACATTGCTGTGTATTTAAGTGAAGCATATAAATCGAACATAACAAAGCACAATGAGGAAGTAAAAAAAATAGAGAAATACTCTCAAAAATAATAGACTGTATTAAATTTTGTAACCAATTTGAATTACCACTTCGCGGCCATGACGAAAAATTGGATTCCACTAAACTTGGTATTTTTCGAGGACTTCTGGAATTTGCTGGAAGCTTGATGAGAGTTTAAAATCTCATTTTGAAACTCCCTCCGTTTTCAAAAGAAGCTCAAAGACAATCCAAAATGAATTATTGGGCTGTATTTTAGAAGTATGTCGAAGTGAAATAACGGATCAGATCAGCCGTGCAAAAATTCTGGCTGTCGTGGCAGATGACACAACAGATATTTCAAAGAAAATTCAAGAAGTTATTGTGATTCGTTATGAAAATGAAGATGAAGTATTTGAAAGATTGTGGGGATTCTACAACCCTCAATTGCAAAACTCTAAAAGTTTGTCTGATTATATTTTAGAACAGTTGAGTATAGTTTTGAAAAATGATTTTGATAAACTTATTAGTCAAACTTACGATGGTGCAGCTGTTATGTGGCGAGAAGAACGGAGTACAAGCCATAATTAAAGAAAAACATTGCAATACTCATTTTACACTCTGTTATGCCCATCAGTTGAACTTAATTATGAAAAAATCAGCATCACAGAATTCAAAAGTGCGCATATTTTTCAGCAGTTTACATGGCATTCCAGCGTTTTTTTCACGATCACCACAACTCCTCGCAGCGTTATATTTAGTTAGTAAAAGAATTCCAAGGGGGTCCAGTACGAGATGGAATTTTAATTCCAGAGTTGTAAATACCGTTTATGAAAATATAAATCAGCTAAAGGAATGCTTCGAAGAATTGCAGAAGTCGAAGAATCTACCAACAGTACAAGAGCTTCAGGACTTCTATGGATGCTTAATGACGAAAATTTCCTCTTTTGGCTGTCATTTTCCTATCGTATTATGCCTTACGTTGACTTATTGTACGATCATTTTCAAAGCCGCAATGCAAATTCTTCTTCTATTTCTTCAGCATTAGATCACTTTTACTGTGCAATTTATCTCATTATTAATGAAGAAACCTCATCCCAGTTAGAAGTTTTAGAACAAGCACCTCAACTTAAAAAGCGGAAATTAAGTGAAGATTTAAACATTGTAGCGAAAGAAGTCTGTGACACCATTTGTTTTCAAGCTAAAGAACGATTTACATTTCTTGGGCACCTTCCTGCAGCAAAACAATTATCGTGCGAAAAATTTTGTGATTTTACAAGACTTTTCCTTTAAAAGAGTTAGAGGAGACTGTGTTAGCATACCCTATGTTAAAGAAAGAAAAGCTCAAAACTGAACTTTCTGTTTTATATGAACGGCAGGAGTTTTCTAGTGTCTCGGAAACTTTAAACCTTCATCAGGTTATTGTAAATCAAGGACTTCAAAATTCACTTAGTCAAGTAAACTCTTTGCTGAAAATCGTTCTCGCAACGCCGATGACAACTTCAGAACCAGAGCGCTGCTTCTCCACGCTGAAGAGAATAAAGACGTTTTTAAGAATTATTATGCTAGAAAAGCGTTTATCAGCCTTAGCAATGTTAAGTACAAGTGAGGACTTAATAAGAGGTATAAAACATTTTAATCAAAGAGTTATTGAAGAATTTGCTCGTCGCAAAGAACGAAGAATGTGTTTTCTATTTAAGTGAATATAATTACTCTGTGCTACAGTCTTCAATTTTTTCAAATTTTCGTTTACAGAGCAACAGTTATTGTAATATTATATAAAAGCAGGTAAAAAGAGGTAAGTGAGTGGAAACACGCTTTTATCAATCTAGAGCTTTAAACTGTAAATCCATAGGAACTATGAATTTTCTATGTACGGGTGTTTCTAGATCGCTGACATTGTTTCTGAAGTCCTACGCCGCAGCACTACCACCGGTCTAACTCACGAGCCGCTACTGATTTTAATTATTTTTCATTTTCAAGATACTGGTGTCTAACATTTTGGAACTCGCTCTTTAGATTCACCCTGCTTGGAACTATACCATTTTGCTAGATCGTACCTAATGCCAAGATGGCGCTTTTAAAATCAGTTACAATTAGGTATTCTGTTTTGGAAAAACGAATAATCGGTAATTCTAAACTCATGTTATCTAAGGGAATTTTGTGTCACACACTTTGGCTTATTTATGTCACAAACTTTTAAATTTGGCATACAATTGGTGTCATTCTACGTCATGTTTGTCAGTTACACGTGATTCTACACACTTGGAATTGCTTTGTTGCAAAGGAATGAATGATTTTACGCTGGCGAAAATTGCCTAAGCCTGTCAACCATTATGCTTTTTCAGTTTTTTATTAATAACTTCTAAAATAATTCGAATTTCGAAATCCAAGTCAACTTATTGGTTTCCTCGGAATTTTCCGAATTCGTGGACACCTTCGTCGAAACTCAAATCCTCACGGTTTCGAAGGAGATATCAGAACAAGCTTGCGGCAGCGGCCGTTACTTTTTTTTAGAATAGAGGGAAATAAAAGGTGGTTCATAATATTCAGGAATAGTGAAGCTTTCTGTTAGTGTAAACATATTTGGAATCGGTTCAGTAGTCATAGAGATGTCCTTAGCGGGTAACGTATTAGAATTATTTTGATTGTCCATGTAAAAGAACTATTTATGCTGTATGCATTAAAGGTAGCCTTTAATACCCAGGAATAACGTAATTTTCTATGAGTGAGAAAATTTTAATCGGCTTAATAGTTACAGAGGTACACATAGAGCGTAACGTAATTTTTATGAGTGTCCCTGTAAAAGAATTAAAGTATGCTATATACAAGAAAGGTAGCCTACAATACTCAGGAATAGTGCAGCTTTCCGTCCGTGAAAAGTTTTAGAATCGGTTCATTAGTTCCTGAGATCGTAATGTAAATCGAATGAGTATCCCTGTAAAAGACCTATTTGTGATATATGCATGACAGGTAGCCCATATAATACTCAGGAATAGTGTAGCTTTCTATCAGTAAAAAAAATTTTAGAATCAGTACAAACGTCAAAGAAATACCCATGCAGCTTAATGCATTAGAATTAATTTGAGTGTCCCAGTAAAAGAACTATTTAAACTATTATTTTATTTTTAAGAAATTCATGAAAGGTAGCCAATTGTTGCAGAAAACTTTGTTTAATTTCTGCGTCCGCCTTTCCAAAGTCCAGTAGGAATAGAAAGTTCTAGTAAAGAGTCCACTTGTTAGGATGAAACACGAACTTTATTGCTTCTAGCTGTACAAAATTCAAAGGCACTAACGGCCAGTAGCTTGCTCGAACAGTCTGCTCAGTACCGAAGCTTTCATAGATGTTGTAATTGACACCCAAAAAATACTTCCACAAGTAAAATATTCAGTGGAATATAATGAGGGATTGCAGGAACAGTCCCTCAAGAAAGCAATGAGGAATTTACACAGCGCTTAAATAAAAACGCGCTTTTAAAAACATGCAAATTACTACTTATATAAGCGCTAACACAGAGTCTTACACTCTCAACAGAACGGACGTCTATTTCTCATAGCAATCAAAAACAGACTGACTCAACCGGGGCAGCACGCTGTCGTATTTATAGGGGATGCAGAAGCTATTAGAAATTTCTTGAAGGATCCCCTTAAAGAGCTAATTTTGATTACGTCATAGGAATACACTTGAATCATTAGACTATTACGCAATATTAATGCAGGAAAATGGAATTTATAGGCCCCATTGGAAAAATCGCCAAGATTGGCAACTTTTTGGCGAAATATCGCCAAGTTTGGCACCAAAAGTAAGTGACCCCAAGAGTGACGTCAGCTAAGCTCTAACATCAATATTTCTCGAGATTTTAGAAAACCCTATGCTAACCAATGGGGAAACTCAAAACTCCATATCTCCCGGTCTAGGAAACCGATTTTGATGCAACAAAATACGAAATTTAATTATTTGGGGCGTAGAAATCGAATTTTAAGCTAGTTTACTCCTAAGAATAGAAGACTTCTATTATAGAAAAGTTTTTGATTCGGTTCAATAGTTACAGAGATATTGGCTTCGTCGGGATTCGATTCTTAGGTTCGTCGTTCTAAAGTCCAGTGTATGTAGAAAGTTCTAGTAAAAAGTCCATTTGTCAGGATGGAACACAAATTTTATTGCTTCTAGAACTTCGTCGAACAATCAGCTGTGCAAAATTCACCAGACACTAATGGCCAGTACCTTGCTTATAATAGTCCTCTCAGTACAGAAGTTTTCACAGATGCTGTATTTCTTACAAAACTAGGGGCCAAGGCCCCCAGACTCGCTACGCTCGCTTTTCGTATGAGGCATTCGGCCCCTAATCAGGCTTATTCGTAAAAAAGACATAATTTTAACAGACAAAACCCGAAGATTGGATCAGATAGAATGTTACTGAGCTACGCATTGCTTGGTTCTTGCATGTTCATTGGTACATAATAATTTAAACTTCACACTACAGTAGACCCCCTCCCCCTCATAACACGGAAGATATTTTGTTATGGGAATCCGTGTTGTACGGGTCCTGAGCTATACTACACCTGGAGTGCGGACTCCGCTTATAATCGCTGGAAAAATTATTTGCACTCTTCAGAAACACAATGATTTTCAATGTTGCCATTCAAAAGCTATATTAATTAGGAGCTAAAGCATAATAAAATCAGAACATCTGTTTCAGCTGTATTTTTAATAATGTAAAACCTATTGGACACCCTTCGAATTTGCCACCAATGGCGACTTTTCATTATTTGGCGATTTACACATGCTCACAACCTGTAATTACTGTTCATGTAAAGTTACCGGAAAACCGTTATCCATATTTTCATTTACATAATCGTTTGCAGATTGGCGTACTTAGCACCACGAATTATACCATCTCGTCGCGCTAGCAAATATCCAAAGTGTACTGTAACTGCTATAATGGCATAGTTAACGCCGCCAAATATTTCTACTGGTAGCAAATAATCCAGCTGGACGAGAACCGGCTTTAAAATAATCTGCATTTTAATTATTTTTCATTTTCAAGATATTAGTTATTCTGTTTTGGAAAAACGAATAATCGCTAATTCTAAACCCCTGTTGTCTAAGCGAACTTACTATTTGAAAATTGTCAACTTTGTGTAACACATTTTCAGTTACTTATTTCATATAGTTTTTATTTTGGCGTAAAATGGGCGTAATTCTAACTCACGTTTGTAAATTTCACGCGATTCTAGATACTTGGAAACGCTTTGTTGCAAAGGAATGAATGATTTTATGCCAAATCTGGCAACCATTCGGTTTATTTTTTCAGTTGTTTATTAATATCTTCTAAAATAATTCGATTTTCGAAATTTAAATTAGCTTAGCAGGTTCCTCGGAATTTTTCGAATCTGTGGGCACCTTAGTCGAAACTCAAATCCCCACGGTTTAGGAGGAGATGCGCTGACAAGCTTTTGATAGCGGCGGCGACAGCGGCCTTTACTTTTTTTTTAGAATAGAGAGATATAAAACACTTCCACTGGCAAAAATTCAACGGAAACTTTTAAAGGAAATCATAAACAGTCCCTCAGGATGCAGCAATGAAGAATTTACACTCTGTACTCAAAAACAAGCAAAATACTGCTTCCAATAGCACAATTTACAGATTAATGAATCGAACTCAATTAGAGTTCGAATATAACTATCTCTTCTGGTCTGTCCAGTCTCTATTTATAGGTGTTGCAGAAGCTAAATGAAACTTCTGGTAGGAGCTATTTCTCGAAGAACACGCATAAAGCTCGAATTTTGATTATGTCATGGAAATGGAAATTAGTAATACTAAGCTACAGCGCAATATTAATGCAGGAAAACAAGCATTACTGGCCGCATTGGAAAAAGCGCACCAAATGATCGAAATGTCGCCAAGCTTGTCGCCTTTTTGGCGAAATATCGCCAAATTTGGCGTCAAAAATAAGTTCCCATAAGTCAAATCACCAAAGCTCTAGCATCAATATTTCTCGAGATTTCTAGAAAACCCCGTGTTAACCAATGGGCAAACCCAAAACTCCGTACGTCACGTTCTAGTTAACCGATTTTGGTACTACAATATGCAACATTTAATTAGTATTTAACTCGTAGGGTACGAATTTTAGAATAATTTTAATATCTGGGAGACAGAAGAAACCGAAAATTCTTAATGATATATATATATATATATATATATACCATTTAGTATTAGAGGTGCCTTCAGAGCATAATGTAATTCCTATGAGTGTCGCTGCAAAAGAACTATATGATATAATGGATAAAGATACCTTATAATACACGGGAATATTGTAGTTTCTGAACATGAAAAATGTTTGAGAATCGTTTCAACATTTACCGAGATGACATAGAGCGTAATCCAATTCTTATGAGTCTCCCTCTAAAAGAATTATTTGTGATATATGCATAAAGGTAATATACATATATCACAAATAATTCACAATACCCTATAAAATACAGGTATGGTGTAGCTTTCTATTAGGGGAGAAAGTTTTAGAACTTGTATAGTACTTACAGGGATGTACATAGAACGCAATGTATTAGAATTATTTTAAGCGTACCTGTCAAAGAACTATTTATGCTATATGCATAAAAGGTAGACTGCACATTAATCCAGGGCGTAAGCTAGTTTCAGTCCAAATTTTACGCAAATCCGTTCTACGTTTTTTGCGTGATTGAGTCAAAAACACTCAAACAGACAAAAATGCGAACTTTTACATTTATCATATTAGTAGAATAACTTTCAATAAAGAGACATAATTTTTTTTTAAATCAATGCTATAAAATACGGTATAATAATGCTTTTTAAAAATGTGGCTATAATATACTTTGGAACAATAGACTATAATTTTATCGAAAATCGCTTTTAACAAAGGGGCGTAACCGTTAGAATCAATTAAAATATGTACGGTATAACAATGCTCTTTAAGAATGTGTGTCAATGATATACGTTAAAACAGTGCACTAAAACTTAATTAAAAATGACTTTCAACAAAGGGACGTTAATTGTTGAAAATAATGCAAAATTACACGGTATAACAATGCTCTTTAAGAAAGTTTGTCAATAATATACTTTGAAACAGTGGACTAAACCTTTATTTAAAATGACTTTCAAAAAAGAGGCGTAATTGCTGAAAAAAAGGCAAAAATACAGGATATAACAATGCTCTTTAAAAATGTGTGTCAATAATATAATTTGAAACAGTGCACTAAACATTTATTAAAAATGACTTTCAACAAATGGACGGTAATTGTTGGAAATAAGGTAGAAATACACGGTATAACAATGCTCTTTAAAAATGTGCGTCAATAATATGCTTTGAAACTGTGGACTAAACCTTTATTTAAAATGACTTTCAACAAAGAGGCGTAATTGTTGGAAATAAGGCAAAAATATACGATATAACAATGCTCTTTAAAAATGTGCGTCAATAATATGCTTTGAAATAGTGGACTAAACCTTCATTTAAAATGACTTTCAACAAAGGGAAGTAATTGTTGGTAATAATGCAAAAATTCTCAGTATAACAATGCCCTTTAAAAATGTGTGTCAATAATATAGTTTGAAACAGAGGACTAAACCTTTATTCAAAATAACTTTGAAGAAAGGGACATAATTGTTGGAAATAATGCAAAAATACAGCATATAACAATGCTCTTTAAAAATGTGTGTCAATAACATATGTTAAAACAGTGGACTAAACATTTATTAAAAATGACTTTCAACAAAGGGACGTTAATTGTTGGAAATAATGCAGAAATACACGGTATAACAATGCTCTTTGAGAAAGTTTGTCAATAATATACTTTGAAACAGTGGACTAAACCTTTATTTAAAATGACTTTCAACAAAGAGGCGTAATTGTTGAAAAAAGGGCAAAAATACAGGATATAACAATGCTCTTTAAAAATTAGTGTCAATAATATACTTTGAAACAGTGGACTAAACCTTTATTTAAAATGACTTTCAACAAAGGGAAGTAATTGTTGGTAATAATGCAAAAATACTCAGTATAACAATGCCCTTTAAAAATGTGTGTCAATAATATACTTTGAAACAGTGGACTAAACCTTTATTCAAAATAACTTTGAACAAAGGCACGTAATTGTTGGAAATAATGCAAAAATACACGGTATACAAGGGCGGTTCTAGAGTTGCAGTCTGGGAGGGGTAATGATATTTTCTAATTTTAAATAAACTCAGTGCTTCAGAGAAGGAGTGACTACCGTGGGGCGCATAGAGAAAAGGGGACCCCTTTGTCTGCAGAATGCACTTCATATATGTTAATAAAATGTTTCATTAATCATCAAATATGAAATAAATGTTTAATTAATAGTATAATTAATGAAGTGTGTAAATACCGAACATAATAACCTAGCATCTTCGCCCCCATCGATCAAAATCTTAATCTTATCTTAATCTTAATATATATATAAAATGTTAATGTTCGTTTATAAAGACAGGGTTTTCTCTATCACCACCAACTCGAATTAACTTCCCGTTGGGGTGGTAAATACCCCTTGGCCTCACGGTGAAAGTAAGGGAGTTTGGTCGCGGTGGGTGGAAGTGGGTGGTTATGGGTGGCGAAAATGTGAAAATATATATATCTGTCCTATTCTAATTCATGAGAACTTCTGAATTTCAACTCCAATAAAATATTAAAATTTAACGTTTATCGTCTGTCGCCATATCAGCAGGAAAACTGAATCTCAAGAAATTATCGTCTGCGAACCATTTTACCTGAAACAAATTCAAGTTATTTTAATAAGTGAAAAAGAACAAATTATTTCAATATTCTAGAGTGTTCTGGTACTAGCAATTTCGATGTGTTATGGTATATAAACTGAAATTCAGTGACTTTTCGTCAGTTTGATCGTGTTTCCAGTCGAGTAAAGATTAATTGAAATTAAGAGTGAAAAGTAATTAAACAAATTCAAGTCATTTTGAAAATGAAAAAGAACAAACTATCTGAATATTCTAGAGAGTTCGTCAGTGATACCATAATAGCAATCAAGTGATTAATTTTCTGTAACTTTATTACAGTACATATACACAATGCCAAGGCGTAAAAAAGTATTTACAAAACCTCAAGTGGATTTTAAAGAAGAAAAGCAGCACGTCAACTTGAAACAGAAGAACAAAGAGAGAAACGGCTTTCAAATATTCGTAAAGGAGTAAAAAAAATTAGGGAAAATTAAACCGAAGAAGAAAGAACACTTATTAACGAAGAAGTGTGATCCCAAATTAGAATACTTAGAAATCGTCAGTCTGCTGATCAACGTGAAGTGGAAAATAGAAGTAAAGCTGCTACAAGTGAAATTGAGAATTTAGAACTTCGCGCGTTCCATTATGATTGCAAAAAACAATACAGTGAACATCCAAATATTGTCATCGGAAAAATAGATACCATATGAGAGTATTATCATGCACGGAAATTTAAAGGCGAAACTGCTGGTATGTGCTGTTCGAGTGGTAAAGTCAATTTACCAGCATTAGATGTACCACTACCACAATTACTCGCAAATATGACTGGAAAACACCAGATTCCAATCATTTTCTGCAAAATATACGTCATTCCAACTGTTGTTTTCAAATTACTTCATTTGGAGCTTCATTAATATGCAAGGAAGAAAATTTCAGCCCGGTTTTTAAGGTTCAAGGCCAAATTTATCATCGAGTAGGTTCACTTCTGCCGATGCCCAATGAAACTCCAAAATTTCTTCAAATATATTTTGTTGGTAACGAAGAACTTGAAACAGACCAACGTTGTTCTAACATTCAGGGACTACAACGAGATATTATTCAAAAATTACAACGTCTACTTCATAATCATAATCAACTAATCAATGTGTTTAAGACTTTTCTAGACCAAATGGCTGCAGATAATTATAAGATCGTTATTCGAGCAGATAAAAGACCAGCCGGTCAACACGAAAGAAGGTTCAATGCATCTCAAACGAACGAAGTTGCCGTAGTAATTGTTGATAACGAATGTAGTCGTCGTGATATTATTATTCATTGCCGAAGTAAAAAATTGCAACGTATTGCTAAAATACATCGTAGTTATGATGCACTACAGTATCCGCTAATTTTTTTGCAAGGTGAGTATGGTTATCACTTCAATATTCAACAAATCGATACAGCTACAGGTGTCGAAACTAACAAAACAGTATCAGCTATGCAATTTTATGCTTATCGAATTATGACTAGAAATGATGAATATAACCATATTTTAAACTACTCGGCAGTTATTTCAGCAGTTTATTGTAGAGATGTATGCTAAAATTGAGACGGAAAGATTAGAATTTATTCGCCATAATCAACGAAAGTAGTGTTCGGATGAATACATCCATTTGAAAGATGGAATGATAAATGATGGAAACGTCGAAAACATGGGAAAATTGGTCATCTTGCCATGGACATTTACTTGAAGTCCACGTCACATGCATCAATATGCTCAGGATGCGATAACTTTTTTTTTTATTTCCAATGGCAAGATAGGAAGACAAATACAGCAAAGGAATGGTAAAAAAGAAAGAAAACACACGAACAAAAAACTCAACTGCATCAAATAGTCTATGTTTCCAAATGGACTCTGGCCTCCCAGTAGCGGTCTGCGTCTGCAAGTGAGGACTTAGATAAGGCTAGATAGAATATAGAAATCTAAATCATCTACGTTAAAAAAATGGATCCTTAAATATATTTTATACCATTAAACATGCGATGTATTTTAACCCGAGCAACGCCGGGTTTCGCTGCTAGTATATATATAAAATGCTAATGTTCGTTTGTAAAGACAGGGTTTTCTCTATCACCACCAACTCGAATTAACTTCCCGTTGGGGTGGTAAATACCACTTGGTCTCACGGTGAAAGTAAGGGAGTTTGGTCGAGGGGGAAGAGGGTGGTGAAAATGTGAAAAAATATATATCTGTCCTTTACTAACTCATGAGAACTTCTGAATTTCAACGCCAATAAAATATTAAAATTTAATGTTTATCGTCTGTTGCCATATCAGCAGGAAAACTGAATCTCATGCAATTATCGTCTGCGAATCATTTTACCTGAAACAAATTCAAGTTATTTTAACAAGGGAAAAAGAACAAATTATTTCAATATTCTAGAGTGTTCTGGTACTAGCAATTTCGATGTGTTATGGTATATAAACTGAAATTCAGTGACTTTTCGTCAGTTTGATCGTGTTTCCAGTCGAGTAAAGATTAATTGAAATTAAGAGTGAACAGTAATTAAACAAATTCAAGTCATTTTGAAAATGAAAAAGAACAAACTATCTGAATATTCTAGAGAGTTCGTCAGTGATACCATAATAGCAATCAAGTGATTAATTTTCTGTAACTTTATTACAGTACATATATACACAATGCCAAGGCGTAAAAAAGTATTTACAAAACCTCAAGTGGATTCTAAAAGAAGAAAAGCAGCACGTCAACTTGAAACAGAAGAACAAAGAGAGAAACGGCTTTCAAATATTCGTAAAGGAGTTAAAAAATATATATATATAGGGAAAATTTAACCGAAGAAGAAAGAACACATATTAACGAAGAAGTGCGATCCCGAATGAGAACACTTAGAAAACGTCAATCTGCTGATCAACGTGAAGTGGAAAATAGAAGAAGTAAAAAAAGAATGGCTACTTTACGCCAAAAACGAGCTGCTACAAGTAAAAGTGAGAATTTAGAACTTCAGGCGTACCATTATGATTGCAAAAAACAATACAGTGAACATCCAAATATTGTCATCGGAAAAATGGATACCATATGAGAGTATTATCATGCACGGAAATTTAAAGGCGAAACTGCTGGTATGTGCTGTTCGAGTGGTAAAGTCAATTTACCAGCATTAGATGTACCACTACCACAATTACTCGCAAATATGACTGGAAAACACCAGATTCCAATCATTTTCTGCAAAATATACGTCGATACAACTGTTGTTTTCAAATTACTTCATTTGGAGCTTCATTAATATGCAAGGAAGAAAATTTCAACCCGGTTTTTAAGGTTCAAGGCCAAATTTATCATCGAGTAGGTTCACTTCTGCCGATGCCCAATGAAACTCCAAAATTTCTTCAAATATATTTTGTTTGTAACAATGAACTTGAAACAGACCAACGTTGCTCTAACATTCAGGGACTACAACGAGATATTATTTAAAAATTACAACGTCTACTTCATAATAATAATCAACTAATCAATGTGTTTAAGACTTCTCTAGACCAAATGGCTGCAGATAATTATAAGATCGTTATTCGAGCAGATAAAAGACCAGCCGATCAACACGAAAGAAGGTTCAATGTACTTCAAACGAACGAAGTTGCCGTAGTAATTGTTGATAACGAATGTAATCGTCGTGATATTATTATTCATTGCCGAAGTAAAAAATTGCAACGTATTGCTGAAATACATCGTAGTTATGATACACTACAGTATCCGCTAATTTTTTTGCAAGGTGAGTATGGTTATCACTTCAATATTCAACAAATCGAACCAGCTACAGGTGTCGAAACTAACAAAAAAGTATCAGCTATGCAATTTTATGCTTATCGAATTACGACAAGAAATAATGAATATAACCATATTTTAAACTACTCGGCAGTTATTTCAGCAGTTTATTGTAGAGATGTATGCTAAAATTGAGACGGAAAGATTAGAATTTATTCGCCATAATCAACGAAAGTTGCGTTCGGATGAATACATCCATTTGAGAGATGCAATGATAAATGATGCAAACGTCGATAACATAGGAAAATTGGTCATCTCTCCATCGACATTTACTACTGGAAGTCCACGTCACATGCATCAATATGCTCAGGAGCAAATAACATTTTTTTATTTCTAATGGCAAGATAGGAAGACAAATACAGCAAAGGAATGGTAAAAAAGAAAGAAAACACACGAACAAAAAACTCAGCTGCATCAAATAGTCTATGTATCCAAATGGACCCTGGCCTCCCAGTAGCGGTCTGCAAGTAAGGACTTAGATAAGGCTAGATAGAAGTTAGAAATCTAAATTATCTACGTTAAAAAATGGATCCTTAAATATTTTTTATACTATATTAAACATGCGATGCATTTTAACCCGAGCAATGCCGGGTTTCGCTGCTCCTTATTGTTGAAGTTGAAGAGTTCCTTTGTTTCGCCATTAGATAGTGTTATTTGTTTAATTTCACCCGAGTGAATTTCCCATGCAGAATTATTTTTCGCTTTCGTTTTCAAAATCCTGGGAGGGGTAATTACCCCCATTAACCTCCCCGTAAAACCGCCAATGAGTATAAGTGTGTCAATTATATACTTTGAAACAGTGGACTAAACTTTTATTTAAAATGACTTTCAACGAAGGAACGTAATTCTTGGAAATAAGGCAAAAATACAGGATATAACAATGGTCTTTAAAAATGTACGTCAATAATATACTCTGAAAGAGTGGACTAAACCTTTATTTAAATGACTTTCAACAAAGGGGCGTAATTGTTGGAAAGGCAAAAATACACGATATAGTAATGCTCTTTAAAAATGTGTGTCAATAATATAATTGGAAACAGTGCACTAAACATTTATTAAAAATGACTTTCAACAAAGGGCCGTTGATTGTTGGAAATAAGGCAGAAATACAAGGTATAACAATGCTCTTTAAGAAAGTGTGTCAATTATAAACTTTGAAACAATGGACTAAACTTTTATTTAAAATGACTTTCAACGAAGGTACGAATTTTTGAAAAGAAGGCAAAAATACAGGGTATAACGATGGTCTTTAAGAATGTGTTTCAATAATATACTTTGAAACAGTGGAATAAACCTTTATTTAAAATGATTTCAACAAAGGGGCGTTCATTGTTGGAAATAATACAGAAATACACGGTATAACAATGCTTTTTATAATGTGTGTCAATAATGTACATAGAATCAAAGGATTATATTAAAAATGCCTTTGAACAAAGGGACATTATCGTTAGACTTAAGGCAAAAATATACGGTATAACTATGCTTTTTAAAAAATTCGTCAATAATATATTTCTAAACAAGGGCTAATTTTTTAAATAATAAAATGAAACAAATGGAAGTAATTGTTTCAAATATATGTAAAAGTGTGGGTTAAAGTGCTTATACACTGGATTAACTTATAGAAAACCTTTCATGTATTAGCATAAATCCTTATAAATAAAAATGAAATTCTGTTTGTTTGTTTGTTTGTTTGTTTGTTGATTTGATTCGTATACAAATCCATAAAAATGGACCTATCAGCCTGAAATTTTGCACAGATATGTAAAATAATATAGAATAAATGATAGTCCACTTTAAAACTTTGAAAGTCCACCCGTTCCCGGAATTTAAGAGATTTTTTATGTTCTCCACGCAAAAAGCTTTCCGTAATTGTAACCCCTGTAGTGAAAAAAGTGTGAAATAAGGATCGTGGTTGCCATGTGTGGCGATTTTGCTGAATAAAATGTTTTAAATTCTCAAAGTAAAAATAAAAGAATAATAATGATTTTTTTTTGTTAGTTTATATTCGTAAGGTTATTTTTTTTAAATTATAATATCGTGTGCATGGGAAATCGGAGCGGGAATGAAATGTTTTATACGCAAAACAATAAGAATAGAAGATTTCCGAGGATAATATGTTAAAATTTTTTAGTTTGGCGAAAAAATAAAATGGCTCAAATGCCAAGAAAGTGAGTTGTAGCGGTTTGGGTTATACCTCACACAGCATTCCGCCAAATGCGCCAAACTGTCAAATACCGTTTCCCCGGTTACTTCCCACACATCGGCACGCCAAGAGATCGCCAACAATTTCACCCCCTTTTCAAGAACGATCAGTGCGTGACCCTGCAGATCTAGACTCAAGGAAAATATCGCGAGGATGGCCCCCGTTCTAAAG